>WUAW01026918.1:8103-47244 GCA_017165845.1 Thaumetopoea pityocampa | reverse complement strand
AGAGTAATTATGGAAAAAACAAATGAAAATAAAAAGCGCGCGCGGTGAAGATTGGTGATGAAAAATAAAAATAAAAAATATATACAGAGAAATGGATACAGAGAAATATATACAGAGAATGGCTCATAATAGAGGAAGCTATTTTTTAAATTTTGAATTAGAAATGCTAAAAAATAAAACAAAAAATTAAAAACAATATTGAAAAAAAAATTGAAAAAATTTAACTGCGTAAGTCAAAATTTTGAAACTTCCTTGGTAAATGAACTAAAGAGATAGAAAAGTGTTGAAAAAGAAATATTTTTTCTGATTTTGAATGATCATGGTTGACAGTGTTCACAAATATAGTCGGAGGCATCAAATACATTAACTATGACTTCTATTTTGTTATCAAATCCGTTGAAAATGTACTCATGTAAATTTCCTGATGACGGCTTGAATACGCGTAACAAACAAACAAACTCAGTTTCGCATTAATAATATGAAAGTTAGGATATTGGAACTTCTCCCACTACGTATATTCTTGCTCTATCCATATCACCAACAAAATAACCAGTCATTCATGATGGAGTGTATTGTGAATATTTGATGCCTCCGACTGCGTTTATGAACACTGTCAACCATATCATTCAAAAAGAAAAAAACATATTTAATTTTTCAACTGGTTTCTATCAGTTTATTGCAGAGTTCATAGTAGTAGAGTCAAGTAAATTTGAGAATTTTAAGTTTACAAATTTTAACGTAGTTCTCTTTTTTTTCCAATAATGTTTAAGATATTCTTTTTTAATTTTGCAGTATTATGTTAAACAGTTTGTGGTGCCGTGTCTAACACACTCGTTCACCCTAGTGCACTTTCATAGTGATGTAGGCATAAATGGTTTTTGTACTAAGTTCACGGTTGAATTAAACCTGATGTTGATATTTTGTCAAATATCTAAAATCGCATTCGTTTTACAAACAATGCGAAATCTAGAATATATGTATAATGAAGGCACTGTTAATACTTTTAAGGATTTAAAATCTGGTACAGAACTTTTTCGCATTCCAAGCCACACAGATTCATAACTTTTTAGTCCTCCAATTATTGTCTATAACTGAAGCTACCCCATATTTTAACAGTAAAGCTACTAACCTGTAATAAATTGTTACCTCCTGATTAACTTGTTTGAAAGTGAAATAATGCATATTTATCCTTATAACTTTTTGCATGTTTATTCTAAGTGTGACTTCCACTTAATCTCCACAAGCAGGTCTGAAAACTTCGTGCATTTCACTTCTTCAACTTCATTTCCATTATGCACAATTTTCATTTGGAAATGACCGTTCTTGTATACATATATTTCAATACTTCCACAATATTTATTTTTAAACTGTTGTTATGAAGCCAATCCATAATGTCAACAAATATGTTGCTAATGTCAATTTGTTGGATTTTATTATGCCGATACTATCATCAACAAATACATAAAATCACTTATCATCATACAGATTTAGGCAGAGCATTGACGTATATAAGAAACAAGAGCGGCCCCAGTGCGCCACTTTGTGGCATACCGTATTAATATTATTACCTCTGATAACTGTTGAATTTAAAATTTTGTGGTTTACACAGTCAAAGGTGTAGTCACAAATTATTTAACAAATCAAGTTTAACAAAATTAATATTGTTTTTTTTTTATTTTAATTCACCCTGTTTTCAAAATTCGTATAGTTTTCTATTCATATTTAAAAAAAAATATGGATTCTCATATCAAATTTTTTATATTTTTGTAATTTGGTTTAGTGATATCGTTTTAAGTTTTACGTAAGTACATAGATGGACCGAAGACCGCAGACAATGGGTGGATGCGGGCGGTTCGTAGGCGCTCGGTATGGCGACCATAAGAGAATGCTTATGTCTAACAGTGAACATCCGTGGGCTGGTATGATGATGATGATGATATACAACAACAGTGACATAAAGAATGTGAATCAATATAGGCACTATACTCTCATTTATAAATTTAACAACCTTTGTATAAATCGTGTGATATCAACAATATTTTTAGTAATATTATTGTTAAAATAAATTCTCTCTTAAAAATGGGTGTATAAACATTTAGCCGTATTTAAGTTATTTTTGTACCATCCGAAAATCAAATGTTTATTTAAATTTCTCACCTGAGGTAAGTCAGCGCTCACTACACCATAAACAGAGCCGCTGCGTACGACTCGGATCAAGGCGGAACTCTGTGGTGACGGGGAGACGAAACACGAACTCTGACGGGTAAACAGTTACAGGATACTTTCGGGACTTGGAACATTGAAGTGCTTTGCCACACACATGAAGCGTAACACAATACTTTGAAGACGAAATAAACAGGGAATTATATTACAAGTAAAATATATGCTACAAGTAAAATATACCAACGGATCTTGCCGGCTCGGCGGATACGTACTTTATCAAGTTTGAAATCTGAACTTCTAAGAATGAAGTTTCTGCTAGAGATTATTGTGAGTATATGTATATGTATTTAAAGACAAATGGTCATGTTGAAATCACGGCCCAATTGTTCCGATCACATACATACATATATACGGGCGTCATCAGATGTAGTCAATAAACAATGAGTTTCCTGTGAATAAAGTTATTTAAGTTGAAAAGGTGGTGGAGGCACCGCACGGGGCCATTTTATATATAAAAAAATCACAAGTGTTTGTGTCACGTCATCAAGATTATTTCAAGGAAAAATGCTAGATGCGACCACATATACGCGTGCCTGTTCACTTTGTCTTGAATTATTCGAGCGACATTTAGGTGTACCTTACGAGTCACTTTACGCCATACATTTCATTTCATGAAAGTTCAAAAACATTAATTTTCGTAACAGCACAGTATGTCATCCTTTAAATCATACAAACTATTGTAATATAAGTAAAAAAGTGTTTGTTTATCTTGATATTCGGATAATAAATTAGTTACTACATATAAAATCTCTGCATCACACTAAAAAGTATCCAAAATAGATTGTGTATGAAGTTTTAAATAAATAAATAACAAGATGAATACCAAAAATGGACATAATTACAAAGCTGTTGCGAACATTTTAGAATACCAGATTCAGAATACTTGCACTAAGAATACATACTGATGACAATATAATAATTTAATGTGAATAACTAATATTCAATCAAATAAACACCTGCCCTACACTACACCATACAGACTGCACTGAGATGAGGCGCAAACAGCAGCTCGCCACGCGCTGAGATGTCGCACATCTCTTTTGCATCCGTAAATATTTTAAATAAAAATCTCAGTCCGTCCCTGTTCGCCGAGGAACCGTTGGGCGCGCTCGTCAGCGTTCAATTTGTGTTCTCACTTACGTTATTTGAAACGTAACCAGACCCGGCGCCGCCGCAAACAAACGCATTCCGATATCTTTCACGCGCTGAGTACACATCCCCACCGTGCGGTGAACGAGCGAAACTGGTTTTGCGACAAACTCAAGTTCTGAATCCGTGTACCTCCCGTCGTCGTGTTCCTGCACGTTTCCTGCTGAGATTTAATTCTCAGTGTGTGCCCACTTGTCACAAGCTGCAATTGAACACATTTTAAAAAGAACCGACCGCACGATGACTTTAGTATCTTGTTTCTACTGCCACACAGTATTTAAGACACTGCTTTAAATGAAAATAATGAAATAACTACAAGTACAAGTACGGCGGTAACTTAATCGTTACAGCAACTTCGCCGGCGTGTTTAGTTTTTAAATCTTTAATTTTATTTACGGTAATACCTCTTTGTAGACGAAGTTTGCGGTGTTCCTTTTTAGGGCTAAATTTATTTACCTAATTCTAAGCTAAATTTATTTAAATAATTTACCTTCTTAGGCGAAATATTTTGAAGAACGCCGATATACGTATACATTTCCAACCAGAGGCAAGTAAATAAAATTTCATTCTCAGTCCTTCGAAAGTGACGAACTTCCTACATAAACTCCTATTTCACCCTCTTAGGACTACAATTTTGAAAAACGCCGATATATGTGTACGTTTTTTTCTAAACAGAAGTAGGTATATTAAATTTCGTGCTTTTTACTTTGAAAACGACGGATTTCTATACAACCGTTCATCCCTTATTTCACTCCCTTAGGGGTGAAATTTCCAAAAATCCATTCTTAGTGGATGCTTACAACATAAAAGGTATCAACTGCAAAAAAATCAAATTTGTAGCCTCCAGCGGTTTAGGCTCTGCGTTGTTGAATCAGTCAGGATAAGTAATTATATATGTATATATAGATAGATAGATGTAGTAAAAAAGCATGCAGACACTTGATGTAAAAGGTATTGTATGTCATGTCTTTGAACTGATGTAAACCCCAAACACATCTACATACCATTTGAGTAAGATTAAGATACTGCTCTGGTTGTAGCGACTGCACCGAGTTGGTATTCCTCGTTTGCCGGAGATTACGGGGGCGTGCTATTACCATTGCGCCGGAATGCGGCCGCGCTCGGAGCACCTTTAAATTATAGGTGTGACCGTGGTGGTAACCGCATCGAACTCGTTCAATGAAACTCCGCACCAGCAAGCATTCGTACACTTACGTATGAATGCTTGCTATTACTACATAGACAAAAACACAACACATACGTAGTCGGTCCCATAACAAACTGGCCTGATATAGTTCTACGCGACTTGTCGATACATGTTATGTTGTATCGAATGGTACATTTATCATGTAATTTATATACGAATACGCATCGACAAGAGTCGAGTATGTCTTCAAAATATCGAAAATCGAATAGCGAAGCGTCATAATGTTTCTGTTTAAAGGAGGCTTATCGCCCGCCCAAATAAAAGAACGATTAGATGGTGTGTTTAAGAAATCTGCCCCCTCTTATAGCACAGTGAAAAATTGGAGAGTTTCTCCTCGGGAGAGGAACCATCAAAGACATCGGCCATGACGGTCGACCCGTGGAAGTGCTCACTCCCGAAACTATTGCTCTATCGACGAGGAGGTTTTAAGTGACCGCCGTTTGAAGATTAGAGAAATTGCAGCTAGACTTGGGCTCTCTAAAAGCATTGTCCGTCGTGCAATCTGTGAACATTTTCATATGAAAAAGTCAGCGCAAGATGGGTTCCGAAACTTCTTTCAGCTGTTCAGAGTCAGGAGTGAGTGCGCTGTGCTTCCGAGTTTTTGGATTTTTGTGGAGAAAACCCAAAGAATGTGATCGAGCGGCTAATGACTGGGGATGAAACTATGGTCTTGTATTTTGATCCAGAAAGTAAGCGCGAGTCAATGGAATGGCGTTATAAGGGTGAAAAGCCACCCAGAAAGGCAAAGGCGCAACAATCTGCCAAAAAACTCATGTGCGCAATCTTTTGGGATTTCCAAGGTGTTTTGATGGTGGGTTTTAAAGAACGCAATAGAGTCGTAAATGGCGAATATTATGCTTCATTAATATATAAATTGCGAGATATGATAAAGGAGAAGCGCAGAGGCAAGCTGTCTAAAGTCGTTCTGTTGCTTCACGACAACGCCCATCCTTCGAAACACCGGCAGTGTGAAGTGTCACACTGCCGGTGTTTCGAAGGATGCATTTCGTCAATGCGGGTTCACGGAACTGGAATATCCACCTTATAGTCCAATATTAGTGGAGATTATATTGAAAAATAAAATTGGTATCGTTTCATTTTCTTCGTTTCTTCATAATTAGGCCAATTCATTATGGGACCAACTACGTATATTCGGGTTCGAAAGTGGCTCGACAGGCCCCGGGGCGACAGAAGCTGCTCCGGTTTAACGTCAGTTACTTTTGGAACTACTTCACAGACTTCCCAAACTGTCTGCACTCTACACTGACCTCATAACTGAACAGATCAAGTGAACTTCCAAGTTCATTCAGTTGGAGAAGTCGATGTGTTATCTGATATCGAACACGACTATCTGTTAATGGACTTTGACTCGAAAGGAAATTGTTTTCTGACACATAAAAATTATTTATTTATTTACACTTCATACATAAAATATGTACAGGCGGAGTCAATGCCTTAGGCATTTGTACCAGTCAACCTTACGGTAGTACAGAGATAGAAAAGTAAGTGCATTCACAGACGGAAAGACATTGAGACGAATTGAGAGAACGAAATGGTTATTACATACTAATACATACATGAGGATACAATAAACTAATATATAATAGTAAACTGCGACTTTCGACTGCACGGATAGCGCAGTGGTTTAAGTGGCCGCTTTTCCACTGCGCTGTCAAGTGTTGTGGATTCGATCCCCACACGGGAAAACAACTTTGTGTAATCCACAAATTGTTGTTCCGAGTCTGGGTGTTCTGTGTTCCCGTTATTTGTATGTTTGTAAAGTTCCCGCGACACAGGAATTAATCCTAATGCGGGAGGTGTCTTAAAAAAACTCAAATATGATAATAAACTAATACATTATAACAATATACTATATTTTTTTCAATTCAATATTTTTAAATAAGGAAAATAGGATTACAATGATTCTATTAATTAACGCAAAAGGAGTTCGCGGACATTTTTCTTATACGAATCACGTGTAGCACATAATCTGATTTCGACAGGAAGGCCTCCAAACAGGAACAGATTGAACAAAGAAAAACAAGAATTAACAAGACTGAAACTACGAGAAGGGCATAAGAGAAATAAATTATTGGAGGGAGGAAGGTCTTTACCGTGAACAGAGCAGAGGTAAAATGCCATTATTTTTTTTATATTTTGCAATCAACAATCGTTGTAACCGCAGAACTCGGAAACTAAGTAGTTGTAACACTGTTTAGTACTGTTTTATTCTTTTAAATACAATAAAAGGTGTTTTGTTAAGTCTCTGAGCATCAGGTCAGACTGTTTTTAATCTTTGTACATCATGTTAAAAAATTCATAAGTCTTATAAGATCGCGAAAGACTCGGTCAGTGTCAGTGGCAGCCGAACAACATGGAGTCCGGTGCGCGCCCACTGCCACCGGCCAGACGTAAACTCTACAAAAGTGGCAATCCGGCGCCGTATAAACGAAGGAAAGGCGCTAATTCAGTGCCAGGGACCGGCGGGGGGTTCGCCGCGCTGGCCACTCTCCAAGGCTGGGTGACCAGAAGTAACACGGCACGGGGGTTAATGCGCTACCGTGCACAGGTGTGCAATCATTCGTTACTGTTATTTTTCCTAATTTGGAAAATGAATTGCGATGTCAACTGTTTCGAGTTCTGATGGAGAATTTATAGATTATTGGATTTCCTCATGAATTTACCAATTTGAAATTCACTCCCGCTTGCATTTGTAAATTAAGTAGTCAAAAGCCTGAAACTAATTTTTACCGCGATACGCAGTCGAAATAATGAATAATTTGTGAAAATGTGTGCCCATTCCGAAATAAATGTACGTCCAACGTATGTCCGGTATTCGTGTTCATTTTGTTTACGTCACTGAGTCGCATTCGTTTATTTACCTAGTACATTACACATATTTACTGACGTGTTATACAATAACACGTACATAACAAACGTGCCGCGCAATCAATACATACGACACTTGACGTTTCAACATCATTCAAAGAATGAAAGAATGACTGGAAGATAACGCATATTAGGTAATAAGTTCGCCCACACCGTGGGGGAATGGTGTTTAGAGAAATTAAGAGAAACTGTTATTACTTTATGGAAATTTTCAGTTGTAAATAGGACAGAGTTATTTAGAACTACGGTTTCGTGGATTACACGCGTTAAATATTCGTCCAACTTTCACCGGGCGGTGTCGCTCTAATCTTTAGTAGAAATACATATTAATTGGATTTTAATAACGAGCTGTAACAGTAGAGGCGGTGGATGCGAGCAGAACTCGTCCAAAAGTTAAATTCATCGTAAACCGATAGAAAGTTCGTAATAACAGAAAATGCCTTGAGGTCAGCAATTGGCGTTGAATATTCATTAGAGCCGTTACAAATGAATTTATGGAGTATCTAATAATATAGTTTCTGGAGGCCCAGCAATTTGAATAACGGTATTACTGACTGCGAAATAACAAGAATTAAATTATGAGAAATGGATGTGCACGACACATTAGAGTGGCGAGAGAATGATAATTTCGTGTGTGTATATACAATTATACACCTATGTACTACACTTATTCATTAATTTTCACTTTTGTTACACGCATAATATGTCTATCAGGAGAGAAGAGGGCTAACAACACTCTGAAACTGGAAGCACTTGTGCAGAGAAGAGAAACCGTGACTACAGATTAAAGGACAATAGAACAGAGTGCAATAAAGAACTAAAGAGAATAAAATACAACAGAGCAGAGTACAATAATGAACTAAAGAGAATGAAATACAACAGAGCAGAGTACAATAATGAACAAAAGAGAATGAAATACAACAGAGCAGAGTACAATAATGAACTAAAGAGAATAAAATACAACAGAGCAGAGTACAATAATGAACTAAAGAGAATGAAATACAACAGAGCAGAGTACAATAATGAACTAAAGAGAAAGAAATACAACAGAGCAGAGTACAATAATAAACTAAAGGGAATGAAATACAACAGAGCAGAGTACAATAATGAACTAAAAAGAATACATTAAACAGAGCCGAGTACAATATAATATAATAATAAACTAAAGAGAATGAAATACAACAGAGCAGAGTACAATAATGAACTAAAGGGAATGAAATACAACAGAGCAGAGTACAATAATGAACTAAAAAGAATACATTAAACAGAGCAGAGTACAATTATGAACTGAAGATGGTTTCGATTTCTAAAGCCCTTAGTCTGAGTTAATTTAAAAAAAAAATAATTTACGGGCAATGCTGTTTTACAATTTTATAGATTCGTTTTCAGTTTATATCGTGTTGTAAGTAATATCGGACGAAGGCCATATTCATTTGATTTTTATCTTTCGTATTATTTACCCAATTGTGATAATATCCATACGCGGTTAGTGTACGCGAATGTACACTTTAAATATAAATTACATAACATCGAGGTGCGTGAATCAAAGCAATATCCCGAACAACTTCTTAACCCAAAGCCTCCAGACCTAATAATAAGGCTTAATACTAGTGTATCGCGCGTAAACTTGTGTTGAAGGGTTCCTCGTGAGCCGGTTGAGCGGCCCGGGATCAAAGGGGCGCCGCCCTTTGTGGCGCTCGGCGCCCGGCCGCGGACGCTGCGCCGTGCCGCGCGCCACATCTAACACTGAGGCGCTGTGTATTTTAATTCTTGTGCGTTAGACGTTGGTTTTAGCCGTGTGCCCGCCATGGTAATGGTCACTCCATCTCTTCCCATGAATGCCGGGAGAACCAGCCGTGACAGCCGTATCAGGATCATGGGTAGCAGCGTCATCCTGTTATTAAATCAAAATCTACCGCGGTCTCCAAGACGCCTGTATCGGTTGTTTGTGAACGTTTTACAAGGAGCTCTCCACCGTGTCTGTAAATATCATATTTAGTACTATTTTACACATTAGCTAAGTACGATTAGATTTCAGTAGCCGTGAAGAAACCCGAACCCTTACCATGAGACCCCTCGCCACCAGGTCGTGAAGGCGCGCTACACACGTCCTCCTTAATTCGCAGCAGACGTCCCAAAAAGTGAACGTAATTTTTCTCGGAACATAATCACCTCATTAACTGGCGGGAGGGGTATTATGTAGTTGCCCCTTTGGGCACCACGGGGGGTGGAGGTGGGGCGCGCTCGCCACTTTGAAGTATACTTATTTAGGGCGCCGGCATACTTGAGCTGGCGCCGCGGAATTTACATTAGCTTTGACCAGCGGCTCCTTTATCAAACGAGCGGTAGTCGGACAGGGATCACCCTCCTGTAATTTGAATCTCTGAATCTCGGGTCGGGCTCGCGATTTGCTAGTTTTGGGGTTAATCTAAATGTTTTTGTTCAATTTAGGTAATAGTGCGCGGCTCGGGACTGTTGTGTATCAGACGAGCTGGTGACGGAGCTAGCGCCGGGCGTATCACTTGAAACGTTCTGTGGTCGTACACAGCTGATATTTTATTACTATAGTATACCAGAGCTTCACAAAAAAACACACAAGTGTGCAATGGATGGCTTTTTTGGTCAATAAGCACTTAGTCTTTTAGCCTGTCCGGCAAATAGACTTAAGTATACGGGTAAGCGACCCCGGGCCCCCGAGCTACTACTGTCTCTTCCTACTCCTTCCGAGATAGTAGTATCCTGTATCCTATAGTAAGACACATTTCCTACCTCATCGTTTCCATGGGAATGCAATTAGGAACTTTGACACTTTTGAACCTTATAAAATGGTAGTATCGTAGTTCGCCACTCAACACGTCTCGTTTCCTGTGGGAGCGAAAAGTGAGCCACGGATAGACACCTTGCTACATTGAACGATCGTAGCAAGTGGAAAGACGTGGTCTCTGCTTTCAGTAGTATATTGATTAGTATGCCCGCCGATTACGCGGGAAACCGGGTTTCGATTCCCCGCCGGAGAACCAGAAAAAACGCGTGACTGTATGTATGTACATATGTATCGCTAAAACAATCTGCCACACCATCGTCAATTAATAAGATCTTACACCCATCACCCGCCTGCGCGTTGAGTCGTGCGGTGACCCGTCGTCACAGTATATTGAGAAGGTTATTTCAGGATTGTGTGATACACATCGGTGACAGAAAATTCCCTTTAGACCGTACACTCGTCTTCACGTGTCACCTCAGTGGGACCGTGCAGACGTACTTCGTCTCCTCCTCCGTACTGTAATATTATTAAAAACCGATGGCCTCATTTATAGCCCGGGCATTTAGACAAGTGTGGAACAACTGGCGCACCACGCGCCGGGCGGGGCACGCCGACGAGCGCGCGGCAAATCAAAAGTGGTAGCACCGTCCTCATGAACGGGGCGCGGGCCGCGCTCAGACTGAGTCTGTTCACCGCGCTGGACTAATACGTGTTGGCAGATTTCACACGCTGTCGAGAAAATCTCTCCGGTATGCGGATTTCTTCAATATATTTCCTTCCCCACTTTAAGCGAGTGATAATTAATTTTTATAACAAATAATTCCAGAATGTTAGAGAGATATTAATAAATAAATCCCTGGGTTCGAACTCGAGATCTAAGAGTTGGCAATGCATGGCCACAGCACAAAGCTATCATTGCTTCCAAAAAATACTTACGCACGAACAATATTCATTTTATCGGCAGTAAAAATAAGTTTGTATTTCATAGTGTTTCTCAAGGATATTGTGAATTCCAAATTTATACCTGCGTCGTCAAACCCAAAATGACGTATAACCAAAAATATCCTATGTTACAAAAACTGCACGACATCACTAATTTTCGTTGAAAGGGTTTTTTTATGTTCTACTCAAATGTTTCAGTATGTTTCAGCACGCAGTTGCAACTGAAGGAAGGAGGGGCGGAGGGGGTACTTTTTACAACTTAAGAAGCGCACTTACATTAAAAACTTAATGTGAAACTTTTATTTTCAAAGTGAGGGTTGCTGTTGGCCGCAATTGGCCTTTACAGCGTCACCAGACATTATAGTAAGTGCGGAGTGAACTCCAGTCCAGCCTTAACGGGTAAGAAGCAGGGCGACTAGCATGAGGGCACCTCGAGAGAGTCCCGAGCCTCGGCTGGGGCGGTCGCCGGAGGGGGTTCGTCGGAGTTTTGGGCCTCGGTGCAAACCTGCACCGAAATGAGGTGGAATACGGAGTGAGACGGCGGCTTTTCAACCTCAACGACGGGATCAGTATCTAGAGGTCTGGATCGTACTATTTCGGCTCGTACCGTGAAGCGCGAGGGTGATTGTCGTCGGGGTCATGCATGACATGTGGGGGGCGGCGGTGACGCGGGGTCGCGCCGTCTTGTGGTGCGTAGTCGGCGGCAGTCACCACCAGCGGATTCGGATGTTCGGGAGCCCGCTTGAAGTACCTTTCGGATATTTCACGGAAGTATTTCGCGATTGTGGGTGTCGGAATTCGGAGTGAAGATCGATATTGCGCAAAAACCAAGGGGCACATATGGTTTTACGATGAAAGCGCTTATGGATAATTTGAAGACTCTTGAGGAGGGCGGGGGAGGTATGCGCTACACGACGCATGCGTACGCCATGATGGATTAGCTGCAAGCCCTGTATAATGTCACTTTGCTCGAAAGCAACATTTTATTCCGTTTACAGAGCATGGGGTGGAGTCGCCCCAGGACGAGAGCGGCTCGGTCACGGACCACCTCGGTGTGTTCCTTGCAGGACATCGGAAACTTCTACGTCGTATTAAGAGGTCTTCGTTACACTATTATTCAACGATTCATAGGTAGCACTTATCTTCCGAATTTGATCTATATATTATCATATATACATGCATCGCTAACAAATAGTTTTCGAATAAAAAGGCCATAATATAGGAACAGAGAGGGACAGGACGAACTATATGGACTTCGTATTTAACATTTAATTTTATCTGTTAGGCACTGCTTAACTAAATTCATATATTTCTAATAAATGAAAAAAAATCTGAACTCTTGTTAGTCTATCTACCTCTGACATATACTCTGCAAAGTAGCTCCTATAACCGAACATTTACAGTGGACTGTACAGGCGCTAAGAAATTTTAACGTTCCCTCCTTCCGTCAACATCACGCGGCCTATTGAAGTCGCCTGTACGCGGCGTCCATAAAAACAACAACATGACAATATGACAAATGCCATATTGCCATGTGGGCAAGTGTTGTA
This sequence comes from Thaumetopoea pityocampa, assembly GCA_017165845.1. Taxonomy (NCBI): domain Eukaryota; kingdom Metazoa; phylum Arthropoda; class Insecta; order Lepidoptera; family Notodontidae; genus Thaumetopoea; species Thaumetopoea pityocampa. Next base: position 34,520 of record WUAW01026918.1, on the reverse strand, counting down.
GGATTATGCCGGTGTACACTACGTGGGTGCACCTCTCGGCTGGCGCTTGCGACTCCGGCGACAAGAGATGGAGCAGCGCTGTCATCATGCCGACGTCACACGGCAAGGAGCCCATAACATACTAATTTAATTTGAATAAATTTATACAAATCTGTCCAGCAGTTTATGAGAATAACAGTAAGTACTTCTATTCTCTTATTCGCACGTTGTAATGGTGTCGAATCCATTCGTTCAATTAATCACAAGACCAAGAGGAAGTTGCCCATTAATCTAGCTTCACGTTACGGGATTGGATCCAAACTTTGAATGCACCGCTGAACTCGTCTCGACTGAATCACTCCCAAAGCATTAATTGCAGCGATGTATTTAAATTAATTACATGAAGCCATAAAGAGAAACCCCATGCAGCGCCCCCTAGTAATTTCATGCAAATGAAAGTTTCGAAGAGCGCAAATTGTCAGCTCCTGGGGCGAAAACAAACAGACATAAAGTAAAATGGGCCGTTATAATTGAAATCAACTCGGGTTGTTAATTTTTAGGTGGTCGTAAAGAAAGGACGTGGTCGCCCCCCTCCCCCCCCCCCCCCTCCGGGGCGGGGGGGCCGCCGACTACCGTTAGTGTATGCAGTAAATTTCCCACTGTAATGGCAGCGTGCCGTTACAATGACCAGACGATCAAAATCAAACTTCTGATAATACGAGTAAGTTTGTCTATTCGTTTGTTAGCACTCATTCGCTGAAGCGATTGCTTTGAAATTTGGTAGAGAGGTTGAGAGATACCCGTAGTACCACACGTGATACCGAAATACCGTGTACAAGGACACCTAGGACTGGTACAGGCTTACCGGTGTCTTCATCGTCATAAGGTTATTACGAGTAAAGCTGCGGATTTCAGCTAGTCTATATATTATAAAATTGTTAAATGTCAAATTATCAAAAATCAAATATATTTAAAAACAAATTACTCAGATCGACTAATTAAGGGCTTCTGAAAACAAATTCGTCGATGTTTGTTTGTTTGGGCTTCACACAAAAACCAGCAGATAGACTTTGGTAAACTATTGCAGTTTTAAAGGTTTTATTCCGACTTAAATACTGCGGTATGTTTCATCAAAATCGGTCTAGTAGAATTGAAGACACAGCTTGATCCCTATTTTAGTAGCCGCCGTTAAGGTACGAGAGATCAAATACAAGTGGTTATTAAGCTTTTTATATAAATCTGTCATTGTTTCGAGATTTGCCATGTAGCGGAAATCCGACATTCACGTGGGCAGAGCCGCGGGTAAAAGCTAGTTTATAATAAAACAAATGTTTGTAGTAAAACACGATATAAGATTCACTTTCAAAGATGACCATCGACAGGAGAGCACTGATGATAGTCCGCAATGCACAGTGGAACGACGGGACGTGCACCAGAAATATCCTTTTGAGGATAAAACTAAACGACTTGTAGCCAGTGACTAGTCACATTTGAGTCAATTAGTAATGTGTGCTGCGGCTGGATGTTGGATGAGTCGCCCGTTCTAATATCTAGTTAAACCTCGTTCGTGTCTCAGAACCTACATAAAGCCGTGCCGGTCACCCGACAGCCCCACAGGCACGGCCCTGCGGTGCGGTGCCGCCGGTGCTCCGGAAGGCACACGGGCTAATTACAAAATCGATAATTCTTCAGGAGAACTATTCAAAATTAGAAATGTAAGATGCGAAAATCATAAAGTATTGTGCATTGTTATTAACAAAATAATAATATTTTTTTTTATTAAACACACAGAGGGTACATTTACTTCTATCTTAAACATAGTTTAGCACAAATTGGTAGAGTTACAAACTGTAGTAACATACAGTGTACGACGTTGCCCGTGCTAGTTAAAAAACTGTGTTACGGGTAATAAATTATTTGTGTATTATTTGTATATCGTAATGAAGATATCCAAACAATTATAGTTCTACAAATATTGTTTTATAGCAAGTTTAATCTGCTCTTGAGAGTTCAACTGTTTTTCAATTAGCCCGTTCGTCTTCTAAACTATCAATGTACGTTGACAATAAACCTGACGACACTCAACACATAAGCATATCGATACGCTGACGTTCCTCTCAATAAACATTGACTCGAGTCGCCGGGTCTGAGGGCACGGGGCGAAATATGGCTGCCATCACTGTCAACTTGACAACGTCTCCCGATCCCTTTGTGTTTCGGAAGCGTTGTTCAGACCGATCAATATTTATTAAATACATATAATAGAACACTCGAATTGACAACGAATTACAGTTAAAATTTTAAGTGTTAAAATATACTATGCAATCTTTTAGAAACCTGGGGTGTGCCTCTGATCCGTCTATACCTACTATTATATTATAAAATGGTTAAATGTCAAATTTTCAAAAATCAAAGACATTTAAAAACAAACTACTCAGATCGATTAATTAAGGTCTTCTGAAACCAAATCCGTGGATGTTTGTTTGATTGTTTCTTTGTTCAGCCTTTATGCAAAAACCAACTGGTAGATTTTAGTTAAGCCATTACAGTCTTAAAGGCACTATTCCGATTTAAATATTGCGGCAGGTTTCATCAAAATAGATCCAGCAGAATTGAAGATACACTTTCATCCCTTGTTTTAGTAGCCGTCGTTAAAGTACGAGAGCTCAAGTAAAAGTTGTTCCAAGGCTTTTTATATAAATTTATTATATAATTGTGTCGGGATTTCCCATGTAGCGGAAAAGCGACAATCGGAGCCGCGGGAAAAGCTAGTTTATTAATAAAAGTGAATTCACAAAGGACATTGTGCGCCGCACCACACGGCGTGCTCATGTACACTTTGCTGCGCTGCGTGCGCTGACCTGGCAGTGCCGCCGTCCGTTTACTATAAACCGTTATGGGACTTTTTGGGAAATTTGAATTATATGTATTAAGTAAAAAAGCATTTATTCTCTATCAATCAGTCCGGGTCATAGTTTCCTATTTTTATTTAGCTAAAAGATATAGAGAGTATGCGCGTGAATGTGGCCACACGGTCAACTGCATCGTTTTTAAGATCATTCAACTGGTCCCTTTGTAGCACTAGAATACAGCCGCGCGCACGAGCGTGCAAACGTGGTGCAAACCCTTAACAATATTATTAAACTCAGCGCTCGTGAAACCTATAAAATGAAAACTTAACAACAAACAAGTAATTTGGTCTATTAAAATATATAGCAGACATTTTCGACCATAACTCAAAATAAGATTTATTCACTTAACGGCCTTTTAGTGAACGCGGAGCAGTACGATCTTACGTCAAAGTCACGTCGCCTGGTCACATCTGTCGCAGAACAGACAATCGCTGGAGCACGCGAGTTGAGCAGTTGACTTTGACTTTGATCTATGGAAAGTGGTTGGTAGCTATTGGATGCGTGCAGCCGAGAATCGCGCTAAGTGGCGCGCCTTGGGAGAAGCCTCCGTCCAGCAGTGGACTACCGCCGGCTGATGATGATGAGTGTAGAATACCAAAATGATATACACAACACAACGGTACCCGAGGCGCACGCGCGCGCGCCGAACGCATCTCGTTTACGTTGTCTGCGCATGTTACTATTGTACTTCATGTATGAACGGGGTAAGTGAACGAGAATTCATTTGTTGCTGCATGTACTACGTTTTCTCTGCACTGCCGAAAAGGTTGACTGCTAGGGAATACTCCTGGGGGTTAAGTTCGCATCTCCATGTATAGTGAATGGAGTGTAAATAAACAAATAAAAACAAATGGCGGACAAGGTAACACTTATTAAGAGCGGAGACCACGTCAGTCCGCCGGTCACCGCACGGACGTGCAGACACCAGTGACTCGCGACAACACTCCCGACTTAAACGAATGGACAAGGGGTCCATTCGTTTAATTGTTTAAAAATATTTTTCCATCTAAGGTAAAGCGCGGCCTGCCACTGAGGACAATGTCAAAAGTATTTTTTTCAGAGAACTAGTGCGCGGCTTCCTTCCGCCTCCTGTTACGGGACAGAACAGAGCCGGCGCCGCGCTTCCGGACCTGCCCGAGGACTGCGTCATTTTAGAGCCCTCAAACCCTTTTGTCTCTCTACAAAATACCTGAAGTCGCGTATGAGTGCAGGCACGCCGGCGGGTACCTCATATACGGTCTACATTGTAGACACCGACGAACTAAACGGAGGAGGAAACCTGCATACCCGCATGGGTGTGTGAAGTCTACCAACGCGCATTAGGCCAGGGTGATAGACAACCGTTTTATCATCCTCCTGATTAGGGGAGGTCTGTTAAGGACACGTGTAGTGGGACGAGTGTGGACCAGGGATGGTGACGGCGTATCGGATGTAACTCGAAATAATATTGATAGCAAACGTTTTTCACGTCACGGTTAACATACACACACTTTTCCAGGCCGAATTAAAGCGAATTTGCGTTTGTTGATCTATTTGTCAGCCCTGGCGTCGTTCAAGCACAACGACAGTGCCATGTATTGTTGAGTAGCTAATATTATCTATATATTAGCTACTCAAGAATATGGTACCAAGATGCCACTACATGATATTGTTAATATGACAACAGAAAACATGAATACTTCAGCCTACTGATAGATACAATATTCTATAAGAGAGCTTTAGAAAAAATATTATATTGTTTGTGTGAAAAAAGTTCACGTTTCTTCAACAATATATGGAATATGATAGCACCAGAGCCAATTATAGGTGAACATGAAAAACCAATTATACGTTATAATAAATTAGCTTAAAGTAATCAGATTAGCCGGAAAAATTATAATTTGGGATAATTCGTACCACATCTCAAGCAAATTATAATTTCATACATTGAAAATCTCGCGAATTTCAGTGAGGCGGCGATTATATCACTTAGATATAATCAACGATTCATTAGTTAATTAATCAATTAGTTAATTAATTAATTAGTTACTTGTCTTCCTTTGGAATGCGCTCCCCGCCGGAGTCCGTGTGCGCCGCGCCACCGTCAAGTATTTAAAGCGAAATTTTGTCAAGTTCTTTTATCGGTACGTGGAGCGCGCACAGTTTTAATTTTTTATTGTATACGTCCGCATATGTCCGCTACATGGGAACTCCCGAAACAATCATAGATTTATATAAGAAGCCCTTGAGCCACTTTTACTTGGACTCTCGTACCTTAACGGCGGTTATTAAGACAGGGATCAAGCTCTATCTTCAGTTCTACTTGACTGACTTTCATAAAACATGCCGCAGTATTTAAGTCGGAATGGTACCTTTATTAAGATAGTAATTGTTTTTGCGTGAAGCTCAAACAAACAAACATCGACGGATTTGGTTTCAGAAGCCCTTAATTAGTCGATCAGGGTAGTTTTTTTAATATCTTACAATAACAATTTTATAGCAGTACAAATAAATATTTAAGTTTACAGTTGTTCACGCAGTCGGGATTACTGTTTTTATTTTATTTTTCAATAATATTCTTCTATCAGCACCGTAATATGCACTTCGTACGACCACACACTCACGAGCCCAGAGGGCAAGAGACCAAGAGGGCTGTCAGTGTAGCGCAAAGGTTTTTTAACCACAGCCCTCTCCGTTCTAACGCTGAACACGATAAAATCTTATCAAAGACACCCTTTGAATGCGTAATCACAACATTAGGTTAATTGCTTATTTACCATTCCAATTTAATAGAAAGCAGCACTAAATAAAAGGAGACGAATGGGTGCGCAGCGCCGGGGCATGGACGGCGATCGGAGCGAGGGGAGTGGGGGTGGGGGGGGGGCGCTGAATGTTCATGGGGCTCATCAACATAAGTAAACACAGACGAAGCCCGCCCGGAACCTGCGCCCGCTTGAGGAGGGACACGTGAAGACTCTGGTTATAAATAGAACAACGCCACTCGGTGTTCCTGCATTTTTATAGAAATCAAAAATGATATGGAACAAGTGTTTTATAATTACTTAAAAAGTTATTGAGGTGATTCAAGGACCTTAAGAGCAGACAGACGAAAGCTCTCAGGTGTTGGGGATCACGCACCTACTGCAGTGGGTGCACTGGATCGAATGAACCACCGACTCAAAAGACGTGTGAAACGCTTCCTCTCGTACCGGGCCGTGCTGATGACCGGTGCTTTGAAGATGATCTATAGAGGGGATCTTGAGTTATCATTCTAACATTGGACGAACCCTCCGGCCTTAACAGGTGCCTTCAATAATTAACTTAATTTGTGAACATCTCTTGTGCTCCGCTCGTCAATAAACGTTCTGGGGGTGAGAGCGCTCCGCGGCGCGGTCGCTCCACTATACGTTTTATGTTGGCGCTCGTTTCACACGTCTTTCCATCACGTTTATCCACAAATGTTTCTGGACCTATCAGGGTATTACTAGGTCCACACGCCAGTTACTCGTAATCCCTACATGACCTGAAATACAAAGAAGAGTCACGCAATTTCTTCAGGCCCATATTGCATCGATTTCTCTTAGTACACTGAAGATGTATATCCCATACTTTGATTACAAGAAAGCTTAAGGTCAAATATAAAATCTTCATCAAAATTAGAATACATAACACGTATTACATACATATATAATGTTAAGGACACTTTGATGACTGCAAGGTCACGCTTCGTTCAACATTTTTTGTGGTGAATGAAGCAATGAGCGACCCGTCGCTACCGTGAGTGACTACTGCTGCCTACGAAAACCTCACACCATCACTTTGAATCGGGTGAAAACTTGTTCCTGTTTATGAAATCTGAATGATGTTATACGATCTCTTCATTAATTCCTTAATAATGTAGTAACAGACGTCGAGTTATCGTTCGCCTTCCGCTCACCGCATCCGCGTCATCCGCTCAGACACGAGCGGAAGCGCGCGAGGCGCCGCGGGTCACGTCGGAAGCGCTCCCGCGCACAATTATCGCGAGCAATTAGTCGCGGCGCGCGGCGGGTGCGCGGCGAGCGCCGCGCGGCTGTCACAGACGTACCTTGTCGCGGAGGGCTTTAATTGCGATAGATAGATATCTGCAAGCAGTGTCTGGGCACGTGCGACACTTTCTTTTTAATATGAATACGTGGTCCAATGGCCTTGCACGGAAATGTCACTGATCGTGACACAGATTCCGTGGATCACGTTTTATCATTTAAATCTACTCTTATTCGTCATTGATCACACTACAGATTTAACAATTATGTAACAATAATTTATACAATTACATAATATTACTGTTGGTGTCGGTTTATATAAACTAATCAAAACTAACATTATAAATCTAGAGCTTAATAAATAGGTCCTATTTAAAAAAATATTTTTGGTCATGTAGCCCATTTGTTAAGGAAAATTATAGGCACCACAACCTGTAGAGATAACGGCAGACATGAGTCGACCACCTTACCCCACCCGCCCTCGGCTACATCCTCTGCAACATGACAGACCCTATCTTAAGCCGGAATAGTGCTAGAGTGGAAAAAGTCTATGTTCTCGTAGAGTAATAATAAATAAGTAGATGACAATAAATGAACAGGTGAAGCCCGGAGGGGTGGGCGGCGAGCGCACGCGGCTCGCGGCCGCCCAGTGCGGCGATCACTGGAGGCGACCCGCAGTAGTTCCATTACTGTTTAAAATTACTGTAAGTTACTGTTGATTAAATCTGGTGACTGACCGTTCTGTTGCCGAGGTGCCGCACGCGACAGCTGAGGTAGGCGGACTTGCCGACGAGCGCGGTCACGTTGCGGGGCGTGCTCGCGTCGAACGAGGGCGCTGTCCGCGCGCCGCCCGCACCTCCCGTCGGTAGCGCGTTCGCCGAGCTCGCCCCGCCGGACACGTCGCATGCGCCTGCCGCACAGACACACGGGTTAGAGCATAGGTTCTCAAACTGGCGATAACGCCCTCTTGTGGACGTTTGAAACAGGGGGGCAGTCGAAGGCCCAGAAAAATTTACGGGGCGTTGAGATACCATAGAATTGTAGAATGTCAAAACATTAAAAAATATAGTCTCAAAAAGAACAAAAGACACACTAATCACGTACTAAAATAAAATAAAATCAAATTAAAAAATAAAATTGTAATTTCAGCCATGTGTGCGTAAATTCACATATGTATATCGGTAGTTCGGGAAGTGGATGAAAATTGAACGACTGTAACATATTCCATTACATTCAAATTTATATTAAATTGGATGATGAAATTTAAATTAAGATGAAAACATTAAATCTAAGGACGGCTACCAAGAATTTTGGCTGCAAAAGCCGATTTCACGCTGTACCCAGGATTATGGTCGATTGTTCAACGATTCAATTTCTAATAGTATTTCCGTCGTCCTGTTTAGCCGAACGTGGATTTGTGCCGTAGCAACGTTGGTAACTAAAAAGAGAAATTGTCTTGACGTTAGTGAACGCGGCGACTTCCGGTTGTTTTTAAGTAAATAGAGCCTGATATTAACAAACCCCATTAAATACATCAAATACCAACGTCTCATTAAGTAAGTTATAAATTAAACGTCTTTTGAATATTTATAAAAGTACTTCTCAATATAATCAAGTATGTGTTTTAATTGTTATCATTGAAACATTCTTCTTTAAACTCAGAATTAGGACAGGGGTTATATCCTATCTACTTTTTAATATTATACTTTTAAATTTAATCGTGACAATCGCTGCGTATCAAAAAGCATTTAAAATGGGCGGTGGGCAAAATAAGGTTGAGAACCTATAGGTAGACGTTTGTGCTATCTTGCAATACTTATACTCTCAAGAAATAACGAGCTAGATGAAATATACATATAATAAAAATTAAGTTTTAAACTAAAAACATGCTTTTAAATGTAAAAAATAAAATGTAACCTTTAAATTATATACAGTTCAGTTGAAGGCGGCGGCGGGACGTCCCGCGGCTCGGTATCACTTTTCGAATTAAGCTTCATAAAGTTATACCCGCAGGCATGGCGTCATGGACACCCCACACTACCATATAATCATCGTTTCTATTAATTTAAACCACAAATTAATATTTTTTTTTTAGTTTTAATGTATTTTCATCGGTTCGTTTTAATGCCGAATGCGGTTAATACTGCCTGAGCCGCTGATCTTCCAGAGCACCCGTATCCTATAATTACTAATTAATTTAAACTTTACACGACATGTAAAGGCGGTCTTAAGGTCATGCCTTCTGACATGACCTCACGTCTCCGGGTTCATAATGATTCCACGATAATCAAAATTTCATCCATAAATCATCTTGTGCGTGTGCGTACAAGATGAAATAAATCACGTTATTCTAAATACTACATCAATTAGAAGTCGTTCGAGCGGTGACTGTTTATATTGACGCTTATCTTACAATGGTGTCTGGGAAACGTCGGAGGCAAATTTAAATCTATCACCAGCGCCACTAAAATAGGGCCATTTTAATAATAGTGGACGGACGCGCCCGCCACTGTACACTGTATACGTATGCTCACGTGACCCCTGCGGCCGCGCACAAGGGCCAGGGAGGGACGTTTTGGTGGGAGCAAGCCCCACATGACCACTGTGTCATACCCTCAGCACAGCGGTGTGCCTTTAGGTATTTTAAACACATGAAAAAGGGCCATTTTAATAGACTACAATTGACACTCCCTAAAATAATCTTCCAACGGCGGCCACAAAATACTATTGAATTTCAAAGTTAAAACTGCACAATGGGAACTTTTTCTTCGGCTACTAAAACATATTTATTTTATTAATGAAAAGGGAAACAATTTCACAATTCATTTTGACTAATGAACCTTTCTAAACACAGACTGGCAAATGTCAAATGCGGCCTACTAATATTGACCTATTTTATGCATAATAATAATATACAAAAAACTAATATACAAAAAAAAATTACACACGTGTACTTTTTTAAACAGCTCAACATTGTTTTAATTCTAAAAAAGGGATTTGCCAAAATCCCTATTTAACATCATACAACTCATCAGTCGCTGGCGCACTGCAGGCTCCGGTGCGCGCATCGTTCGCCGAGACCCGGCGTGGACAAGGCGCCGCGCATTCTCGGCCACGCCACTGGGGACCCATGTAGCGATCTCATAACATGTTCAACGCCACACGAACCCTTAACCCTTTTAGTGCTGAGCTTATTTTCAAATATTTTGCATAAATTGCTAAAGGATTTTTGAAAAATAGTACCTTATTAATTGGGCACAGAATCTTAATTATTTTCCTCAAATAATTAAATTCCTCAAATGTTTCGTAATTCCTTCTGTTATGTGTAAGGGGCATATCAAACTACTCAAATGAAACATTTTTTACTATAACTGTATTTATTTAATTAATAAAGACACGTCCGTACGGGTCGACACCTATAATCAAACTGCGCAATAGTCGGTATTCCGCTACGCACTTTCTACGCTTTTATAGAGTCGATCTATCGACGGCTCGCGCTGTAAGGGTTAAAGAAATCCGCGCCGGGCCGCGCGCGCCGCTTGCAAGCGCTGGTATTGCTATACAGCGATACGAAGAGCACTACTATCCGAGTGCAGTTCACTCGACACCGCTGCGTAGCATGTTGAGGCTATTGTTTCTTATCGCGGTCGAAGATGTTCAAGTTTAGAATGAAATGCCTCTAGACATTCATTCGACACGTCGTGCGTCGAATCTGTTTTGTATTGTTTATCGTTCGGCTCGCTAGATAAGACTTCATTGAAATACCGATATAATGCTTTAATGGCATAATGCTGTAATAAATAAGAATTAAGTAAATTTGAAATAAAGTCTCAGTGATTTTTTTTCTTTTAGTTTAATATATTACTAGCTTTTGCCAACGGCTCCGCCCGGGTGAATGTTGGTTTTCTGCTACATGAGAAATCCCGAAAGAAACATCGATTTATATTAAAAAAAAAACCTAAAACCACTTTTACTTGAGCTCTCGTACCTTAACAGCGACTTCTATAACAGTAATCAAGCTTATCAATCAAGTCAAGTCTCAGTAATCAAGCAATCTTAAATTCCGACCGATTATGATGAAACATCCCACATTATTTAAGTTCGAAAATTTAATTCATTCCCACGTTATTTAATTCCACATTCCCACATTCAGTCCCACATTATTTAATTGTTTAAGACTAACCATTTGAACAAAATCTACCCGGTGGTTTTTGCGTGAAGCCCGAACAAATAAACAAACAGACAAACATCGACGAATTTGGTTTTAGAAGCCCTTAATTAGTCGATCTGAGTAGTTTGTTTTTAAATATCTTTGATTTTTGAAAATTTGACATTTAACAATTTTATAATAGTAAATAGATTTTACGCTGTCAGCCACCGGTGATTGACATGACCTAAACGCGGAGTTCGGTGTCGTAGTTGTAGCCAGTGAACGACGGTCGACGCGGCACTCGACGTGATAACTACCGTAAGGCACCCGCCCGCGCCCACAGAATTAATCACAACAAAATAAATATATCATCCAGGCCGTTTCAGATCTGTGATAAAACATTTCATTCAACTTTATAGACAAATAGAAGCTGACTCGTCACTACCCGCTTTGTGAAGGTAGTGGGATACAGCCGCGTACAGACGCGGAGGGAGACGAAAGAGGGGAGGAGCACTACCCCGCCGCCCGCGCCCCCGCGCGCCCTTCGCATTGTTCGCCGAGTGTTTTAATCAAACGATATAAAGAAGCCGCGGTGTTTAGCGTCGGATGTGCGTTACATAACGAAGGCGCACGGGCGCGGTCGACGACATCGTCTCAACGGCGGTGATTCGGGAAACACGACCGCGCGGAGTTGGGGCGGTCGCTTTTTATATGTAACGGCTCTAGGATATATTTGTACTAATCGCTACAAAAGATACGGGATTTTAAATGAAATGATAACTCGGCGTTTTGTCGGCGAGCCAAAGGGCAAAGGCAAAGGATAACGATCACGCGGCGTATCCACTTCACGGATCGGCACCGTTGTGACATTGTAAAGCGTCATTGTCCGCACATTCAAGATATCACAGAAAAATACGAACTCAGATCGACTAATTGAGGGCTTATGAAACGGAAACCATCTCTTGTTTTCTTAGCGTCTGTCTGTTCGTTCGAGCTTTATGCAAAACCAGTTGGTAGATAATGGTTATACTATTCTAGTTTAAATCTATTCCAATTTAAATATATTTTTCATCAAAATTGGTCAAATAGAACTGAACACACAACCTGATCTCCATTTCAATAGCCGTCATTATCTTTCTTTCTTTAATTCTTTATTGTACAAATCACAAAAAAATATGGTTATTAAAAATAAATGTACAAAGGCGAGCTCGATTACCGTACGAGAGCTCAAGTAAAACTGGTTAATATTTTTTTTTAAATCAATGATTATATTATTGGCATTTCTCATTTAGCACGAAAACCATTTTAACGCCGATAGAGTCTCGGGCGGAACCTAGTATTTCTATATAATTATAATAAAAATTGTGACCCGACAGTAGAGCTGTTCTGTTTAACTTTTGACGGAGACCGTTCGAAGGACCTCGGGCGGCCGCGCGGGTCGACTGTCTTAAAGCCGTCCAAAAGATGTCGGCATTCAATATTTATCTTTTAAACGAATTCAAAATAATTAAGATCGAACTTCACTTCAGATACAACACTCATATAATATAGATTAAAAGCATTTTCAAAAGTATCTACACCCTACTATCATGCGATTCAACGTACACGAGTATGGGAGCCGCGCGGAGGTGTTTTTAAAAACACAATTTAACGTTACTAATTAAGATTTATTCATTACTCGTAATTGAAACAGAAAGAGGTGTTCATGCGGTAAGGCTATGGCCGAAGTGACGTTTCTAGATGATGCAAGTCACTGGTCTCATATTTAGTCTATCGCTCTACAGAGCTGACGTTTGAGCGGTGAATCCATAACCAGGCCCTGAGATCACAGAGACGCGCTCCAAATGTGCCGCGCGCCTCTTAAACGAGCAAGTGTCTCCGCGTGTGGCGGTCTGGGGATATTATGTTCAGCCTTTACTTTGAAATATATCTTCGGGTAGAACTGTTACGAGTTAACCGTTATGTTGTTAACGGTGTGTTGGCTATGACGGATGCAAACCTAGAACTCGCACTACAAGTCCGCTCCAGCGGCGCTTGATATTTCAAAGTTTTTTTTTAAATTTTTCGTCAAGAAATAGGTATCAAATATAAATGTATGTCGGGATAGAACCCGAAACGAGGGAGTACACAGGAGAACCGGAGTCACCGATGTGGATCAAAGAACTGTGATGTGGAGTCACCTCCAACTGGATGAGTAAATGACGTGTTTAGTGTCGCGAGGGGCCGGCGTGCAGCGGTCATACAGCAGCCCGCTGTGTGAACCACTTCAACAAGTTTATTTATTTATCGAAAATTCAACAGTTTTAATTTATATTTTAGACTTAGAGTAAGAAGACAGAAAGCCACTTACAGAATCCCATAGATAACAACTTAATATAAAATTTGAGCGCAATGTAATATCTAATTAAATCCAGAAAGCAACAGTTCCGACACGCCCTAGTTGAAGCAATCTCTGCTCAACAGCCGCCGAGACAAGCTCACGGTTATATTGATTATGTTCAGCGCTGGACATTTATGGGCTACATAATGATGAGGTCCGTACCCGGCCGCAATCTGTACCCGGCAAGTCCTTCAAAAACTATCGGTCCAATAAATACATATCAGCTGAACAATTTTTTCGGCGCGATCAATCAAGAGCCATCACTCTCGGCGACCCTCAAAAAATGACGTCACGCCAACTTAATCAATGCCCCATCAGGAGCCGGCCCGTGATCGATGTCGCCTTAATTAACCGACAAGGAATTGATAAATACGGCGCTGCTACCGCAAAACATACTCTACAGCTCACGAAATAAGGTTGGACGACTGCCAAATTCAAGGTGCTTTTATCAGACGGCAGTCAGAACAAATAATTACTCTTCTCGTCGAAAATAAGCCCGTAGTATGTATGTTATAGAGGCGTTAATTGAACTGTAGTTGTGGACAGTTCTTGAGCTGAGTTGTGGACACCGACGGGACGGCGAGAGTTATTAACTGACGGCAAAGCAAAAGATCGCCGACCGATTTGCAGCGTACCCGCAACTCGGGGCACTCGATACCTTGTATAACAAATAACGGGATTAAAACGTGCCCGCGAATAATACTAGCTTTTGCTCGCGGCTGCGCGATCGGCGTATGTATACGTATATACGCGCATTCGTCATACGTACGTATGACGAATGCGCGTCCCTCAGCGACCGGACGTCCGCCACATTTCTGAAATGTATCTATTTCTATACAGTTTTTATATTTTAGTGGTGAACAGAGCAGCACGTGCTCTAACGGTAAACAATAAAACTTTCAGCGCGCCGCGTTACGGAGCGATAAAGGAGCCCACTCACGGCTGTATTGTGCACAAGAATAAAGCAACGACGAAACGTATTCACGGTCAGTGAGACGCGTCAAATACACGTGTCAACTGACAAAATACACTCTACCGGATTCATTAATATTGATACCGACAAGAGCGGCAATGCACCGGCACGGCTGGTCGCCGGATGCGCGCCCGCACGGCCCCGGACCACTGCGGGCAAGTGTAGATCATGAGGCCAGTAGGTAGTACCGTGACGTGAGGGTTAAAACTGTCTACTTACGAAATCACATACTGAAAATTTTATTGAATCGAGGTTTACCGCGTATTTGGCACTATTTCCAGAAAAAGTTATAATTAGTTTAATTGTTTTAAAGTCTTTGAAGAAATTACTTCTTCGTGATCCGCCGATGAAGTCGTGTCGCTCCGCAAGAGCGTTTCACACACCGCCTCGCCCGCACCGGCGCACACCCATCGTACGTCGTATACCACAGACTTCACCCCAAGCTCGGTGGACTCGCCCGTGACGCCCAGGGCTCACCGACGCTGCGCCATCGACGCGCACCTGTTCGTGGACCTCGAGGCTCGGAGGAAGTGCGCGGTTTACCCGCGGTGACGATATTGATTGATTGATAAATATTTCCCTAAGACAGTTCCCCTACAGGGGTCCCACAGGAGGTAGACCTCCTGAGGATCCATACTTTCCTGTACTGTCTCGGTACTTGATAAAACATTGTGTGAACCTGTCACGACTCTTTTGCAGATAGCCGCCGAATAAAGGCATTATTATTATTGTTAACTTTCTAACGATAACACTCGTGACTCCGGGTGCTCCTCGGCGCCTCCAACCGCCGCTGTCGCTGAGCCGCCGTCGCACGTCTGTCTGTTTAATTAATGGTCACAAGCCGCCCCGCGCCCCGCGCTCCGCGCACCGCGCCCCGCGCCCCGCACCGCGCGCCACGTGCGCTCCCCGTGCCCCCCCGCTGGTGCGCGGCGCCCGCCGGTCCCACGGCGGCACTCGTAAAAAGCACATTACTTTTAGAGCTAACGTCGCGTCGCCCACGCGTGGGTCACGGCGGCGCCCGGGGTGTGCGCGGGCGCGCGAGGTCACTAACGAATATAATAATAAACAGTGTATACTTTATATTGTGGACACACACACGGTGAGCTAATATGGCGAGATCAATGATGGCCCGGGACGACGTTGATAATCACGTCACCAGCTGCAGGGTTGAAGTACGGCAGGAGTGGCAGTGTTGGAAAATGGAAGATCTACCGACCAGACGGGTGTTAAGATCGACGGGGCCTGCCACTGCCCCGACGGTTGATACTAGGACGTTGTATATATGCTAAATCGCTATCAAACTTCGTCAGCGTGATTCAGGCTTCTAATGTCGTCACTCAAGAGCTGCGCCATGTGATGAGGATGCGTGGTATTATGTATTGAAATAGGTCGCCCCACACTAACACCAAATTTTGCATCACCTGCATCTGGGGTACTAGTCCGACAGGCGTGCTACGTCAGACAAACAGCCATACGTTGGTACAAACATTTACTCATCGCACAAAATTTATTCCTACCGAGTTTCGAACTCGAAACCCATTGGTCCAGGTCCCGTTTCTCGCGCTGCCGAGTCACCTCCTCTCGACCATAGCCCAAGTGGCGAATAATTTGCCATAGCACTGGTACTCAAATTCTCTGACGGCCTCAGGCACGGTATATGTTATTCATTAAGAAATTCGAAGTGCAACTCTATTCCGCAACCGCACCTCGAACTAAAAATGACTACAAAAAATAACGACGGCGTCGACTTTTAGGACCCCCAGGTGGGGCCCTGCCCTCGTGCCGCAGGCGCCCGTACGGGACCGACGCGACGAGCCGCCGGCGCCGCGCCGGTGCAGTTCCGACTCCGGCGGGCGGCGGTTAGTATTTCTGTTTAAACTTCACTGGGTTCTGTCTGTCAGTGTGCGCCGGATCGTGTTTGTTTAATTGGACACGTGCTGACTGATATTGATTGTATACCTACCCACAGGCGCACGCGCACACACACACACACACACAGTAGTTTACTCGTCGTCTAACAATATTCTAATCGATGATCCCAGACTTACATAATAAGTAATCGTTATCGTCGACCACATCGTCGATCAAATAAAAGTCCATTCTTGTATGAATTGAGTAGGCGGGTGCGCGTGTGGTACCAGTGGTCACTGATACTAACGCCGGCCATTGGCCGCGGCCCGCCCGCCCTGTTAACTCTGTAAGAGTAGATAACTGTTTATAGTTAAAATTTTATACTTAAATTATTTATTCAAATTTGATCAACCTAAACACCACATTTGCCTAAATTGTGTCACAGTCACGTTACTTTCGCGAGAAAACCTACGGTTTTCAGTTACTAAGTTCTTAATTTACTATAATTCATTGTAATAAATAAATAAGTAATAAAATATAAAAAGCAGGGCACCCTAAATGAATGATTTTTTTTAAACAAAGTCCCGAACACTGCTCGATAATTAATTAGTACAGGGAGCGCGGTGGCCACACGCGGCCGCACACGCCGCGGACAGTCCCGCGGGGCGGGCCGCGTCTCGCACGCATCGCCGCGCGACAGTGATCGACGAGCGCCCGCGCGCCTGTTTCCAACTGTTCTGGTTTAGCGATTTTTTTATGATTCGGGTTAATTGCTCGTAGCAATGCTTAATGTCGTGTTTGAGCGTTAATTAATTTACTTTGTTCTGTTTATGTTAGTTATTATATGTTAGCTATTTATATGCCAGCGAGTATAAATACTTCAACCCGTTTTAAAGATTACTTTCTTTGTTCGTTGTGTGCTTGCAGGCCAAGTTCTTATTGATAACTAAGATGTAAATGAATCACTAAGGAATCGGTGTAAACAGATGATACGTAGAGCTAAACGCCAACGCATTCTGAAAAACATTTCTTCTTCTTCTTCAGGTCAGATCTGGAAATTTCTTGAGACTTTAGGTTTAGGAAAGAATCGTGAAATGGAATTCCAATAGATGTTGGGTTTAGATGATATCAATCGTCATTTCTCCACTTCCATTCCACTGAATCATCAAACCAAATATACGGTTGACTACTTGGCTGGTTTGCCTCGTCCCAATATTAGTCCCTTTCCATTTTCTCAAGTGCCTACTGAGGAAATCAAAAAGATTATTTTGTCTATTAAATCAAATGCTACTGGTTGTGGTAATACTGGTCGCCGTATGATTTTAAGTATTATATTTTGGATCATATTCTTCCTGCGATCTGACACATCCTTAACTTCTCCCTTACTACGGGTACCTTTCCATCCTTGTGACGTAAGGCTTACATTATTTCTCTTCCTAAGATTACTAATCCTTCTCTTCCTAATCACTTTCGACCTACATATATCTATTCTCCCTTTCTTATCTAAAGTCCTTAAAGCTTGCGCTCATAAACAACTTTATTTTATTTATACCAATTAATTTTTAAGCCCTTTTAAATCAGGTTTCAGACTAGACTACAGCACTGTTACTGCTCTCCTGAAAGTATCTAGTGACACTAGGTCTGGGATGGAGGATGGTAAGGTTACTATACTGGCCTTGGTAGATTTTTCAAACGCATTTAATACTGTTTGTCATGACATCCTCTTATCTATTCTCTCTTATAAGATGGTATCCTCAGTAACACTTGATTGGTTTTTCACTTATCTACAGGGTCGTCAACAGTCGATACGCATTGATGAGTCATTTTCATCATGTTACAATGTTGATTCTGGAGTCCCTCAGGACGGATTTTTTTCTCCATTGTTATTTTCTACATTTAATTTTCTATAGTTAATTTGTTAACTCCAAATCTTAACTGTTCATATCATCTGTATGCCCATTACCTACAACTTTATTCTCAAGCAGATATCAGTGACATAGCAACTGCTATTGACGCAGTTAATAGGGACTTCCACTCTATTAACAGTTAGTCAAATAGGTTTGGTTTAACTATAAATCCAGCAAATTCTCAGGCTATCGTTATCGGATGTTGCACAGACTAGATATTTCTACACTCCCACCTGTTATTTTCCATAGTATATCCATTAAATTATGTTCTCCTATTAAAAATCTTGGGTTGCACTTTGATTCTACCCTAAGCTGGCAGTCACAAGTAACGAACGTGTGCCAGAAAACTACCGGGATCCTACGTGCACTTTATCGTCTAAAAAATTTCCTCCGAATAAGCATAAAAACAATGCTTATGCACACCTTAATTTTTCCGATAATTGACTATAGTGACGTATGTTATTTAGACCTAAACGCAGATCTTTTCAACAATCTTGACCGTCTACTCAACAACTGTATTCGATTTATTCTTAACTTTCGTAAGTATGACCATGTTTCTTTCTTTCGTTCTCAAATAAAATGGTTTCCTATTCATTATCGCTGTCGACTGCACACTCTCACTTCTCTCTATACCTTTCTGATATTTCCCAAAGCCCCTACCTACATTTTATCTAATTTTCAATACCTTTATTCTGTTCATGATAAAAATAAAAATTCTCCAATAATTTACTTCTCTTATGCCCTTCTCATAGTTCCAGTGTTATTAATTCTTCTTTTCTTGTTCAATCTGTTCTTTTTTGGAATGCCTTTACAAAAATCAGGTTATATGCTACACGTGATTCGTTTAAGAAGAATGTTCGCGAACTCCTTTTTCGTGAATTAGTAGAATCATCGTGTGGCGATCTACTTCACTAAATACCACGCATCATCAGCAGATGGAGCAGTTCTAAAAGTCACGGTATTATATAGAAATCTGAATCACGCGCATGAAGTTTAATAGCGACTTAGCATATATACAACGTCCAGATATCTACCGTCGGGGCGGTGGCAGGCCCCGCCAGACATAACACCCATCTGGTCGGAAGATCCTCCCTTTTCCGATACTGCCACTCCTGCCACATTTCGACCCTACAGCTGGTGACATAACCATCAACGTCATCATGGGTCATCATAAACTTCTCGCTATAATCGTAACCTTATTTTCCTTGTTTTTAAGTACATATGTTGTAATAGTATACTAGTTTATTATCATATTTGAGTTTATTATTATATATTAGTTTAATGTATCCCCATGTATGTATTAGTATGTAATAACCATTTCGTTCTCTCATCTCATCTCACAATTTCTTATCGTCTGTGAATGCACCTACTTTACTACTACTAAGTGTAAATAAATAAATGGTTTAAAGTACTAAATCTAATTATCATCCCATTGTCACCATACACTTTACTTTCACACGTTTGAAATGCGTTTTTAAATTAACATAAGTAACAACATGGACCATGGTCATCATAGAGATAGTTGAAAACAAGAATATATATATATATATATGTATGGACTCTTTTTTCCTACACATTGCCCTAAATTAGGATTTCCTATATCTTGGGTAGCATTCAAAGGTATGGTTACTTCAATAGATAAATATTAGTACATACATAGATAAACATTCTTGGCTCGGGTACAAACTTCATGTTCATCACTAAAGATGGCAATAACTGTTATATTGCAATAATGATTTATCCTGTTGAGTTATTTCCTAGTAACTGTTATTGTAAGCTGTTGTCTGTTATCCTGTTATTGTTGTTTTGCGAAACGTTACCGTTGTAGAAATACAGTGAAATGACACAAGCGAAGTGTTAGAATATGAGAGCGCCATTTTCGACAACATTTATACTGTCCTATAATAATTATGAATGGTCAGTGAAATTAGCTTCATACTTTTCACAATCAGTCACTATAACTAAATATAGTTGTGTAATAACGCTGCATCCTTTATTTATTCATTTACCCACATGCACTCTCATTTAAACATTGGATAATATTTGAATCAACGCGATGCGCAATATTTGCATACGTAATGATAACAATCTGCTACTGAGAACCAATAACAATAATGTAAATTATAGCACCAAAAAATTTGAATTCGTTACCTGCTGTTTGTATTCTTAAATAGAAAATTAGGCTTTACTGCCACGGAAGAAAGCACAAAATCGTTATATCAATTTGTGATCATAAGATATTAGAAATCCATTTAATCAAATATAAACTTTATTACGTTCTGTGAAAGATTATCAAATCATGCCATGCAGCCGCGCACACACGTAGCGCTATCCTACTCACACACGTAGTGTGTGCTTACGGCATGACTTCTCTTACTTAAACTGTTGTCGAATAACAGTTTACAACGAACATCACACAAAGTTAATCCCTAGCAGAATTCAAACCCAGGACCTATTGGCACAGAAAGCATGGTCACTACCACTGAAACAATCAGTTATCAAAAGTCGTCATTCACATGAGGAAGTGGAGCCACCAACCACGTAAAGGTTTATTCCGATGCTTCTTACCACACTTACACGACTGTACGGGAATACGTCACGTTAAACGTTTAACACGCGCAGACATGCGCTGTAATGAGGTGTAATATCCGCGCTCTGATGGATGCTGCGGCGCGGCGTGGGCGCGACGGGAGCGGGGACGTCTGCGCGTGCGTGGTCACTGCCTCATTCATGGAAGATACATTTTATTCAATTTGTTCTTTAAACAAACCTGCAAACATCGTCCAAACATCTCTCGTTCCGTTGTTGAAGAAAGTGACGAGCAACTTGTATCTGAAATCGAAAGCACTCAATCCAATTTACGATTGACGTCGGGGTAATTTAATCGGATTTGACCCCTCCAAGACACAAATTTGTGCGTTCACCGCTAAGTAACCCCCGTTTAATATAGCCCCACAATTCCAGAACACATCCCTTACCATCTCGAAGAGCATTGGGATCCTTGGTGTAGACATTTCCACCAACATTCAGTTCCGAATTCACTTAGAAGAAAAGGTTAAGATGGCATTCAAAAAGATCGGTGTGCTGAATAGAGTAAAGCGGTACTTCACGTCGGGGCAAAGACTGCTATTATATGAATCACAAGTCCGACCCCATATGGAGTACTGCTCTATCTATCTCTGGGCAGGTGTACCTGGATGCCAACTTGCACTTTTTGACTCAGCTCAAAGACGAGTTATGAGAATCGTCGGCGATGTCAAACTCACAAGCGGTATGGAACCTTTAAGGAGAAATTTCGCCTCCTTATGTATGTTCTATTGCTTATTGCACAAGCAAGTTGTGTTCCGAGGAGTTGTTTGATATGATACTTACAGTCACTTTCTACCATTACACGAACTGTAAGCCTATTTGTCACCAACTTGGTATAAAAAAAGATAATCCATCGAGTTCCAGATCGGTATTCTAACAAAATAAATGGGTCACCGGCATAATGTCTCTGGCCGTCATCGTGTCGCAGGTGCCACGAGAACCAGCTGAGGAACACGCCGCGCGATTCAACGGGCATCTACTACGATTTCTGAGATGCACATTAGAAGTTAAGTTTTATTAAATTATCATATAATATATATTTGATACACACATCTTCAACAAATGGGGTAAAATGTAACATGCGCACAGACCATCGTGACAGTAACACCTTAGAGGGATAGCGTCTGGAATAACTCATGATCCCGAATATGAACTTGTGACTTGAAAGCATGCACATTCCAAAGAACAATCTCGAAGAACCGTCATCACAGGGCAAACTTACGTTACTGTGATTGCAAAGTGATTGGCACTTATTACATGATTAGTACTCCTTTGGTGAACTCTGTGGCAGCTGTTGCCTAGTGGAATGACCGTGCACTCACAAACCTTAGGTATCAAGGTTAAAGGTATAGAATCCAAGGTCACCTCTGACTTTTGGAAAATTACGTGTGTATTAATAATTAATTATCACCCGCTTCAAACGAGGAAGGAAAATATTGTGAGGAAGCCTATATGCCTGAGAGATTTTCTCGATGATGGGTCTACCGACCCGCATTAGGCCAGCGTCATAGACTATAACCTAATCGCTTTTATTCCAGAGCAGATCCATGCCTTTTAATGGGCAAATGATGATGATAGTTGACTCTAAGCACACATGCACAGGTAAGAATAGTCCTATTGCGTACGGAAAAAGTAACTTGCATTTCTACTTAGTGCTTCTACTGCGATTCAGCATGACTGAGAACACGCCGGGATTTTTCTGGTCATAATACTCAGTTGTCAAAACAAACACACGAACATCAAAGAATATCAAAATTCAAAATTGGTTATAAACGCCACGGCACACCCTGCGAAACAATTAACTGCGACATTCCGCATACAGACAGGTAAATATTAGTTATAGGATAATAAATCCCGAGGCCGGGGCAGAGGTTCGCTTTAATATCCTGGTGTGCGGAGATGACTTCGCCCCCTCCCACACTCCCGCCAGTAATTCCACGCCGGCAATCCCGAATAGTTGGATACAAATTGCCGCAGGTTCGTCGCACTGAGAGTTCGCCAGACTTGGCAGATTTTGTAGGACATCCAGTCGCAGGCGTAACGGGAGACAAGTCCTTACAGATTTAAGTAGTCTTTATCTTTTCAAAAACATAAATGTGAAAAATACGACCGAGTTCCTCACCAAAAAATACTGACTATTAAAAGTTGTGAGATCCAGAATACATGGCTAAATTTTCTGGACATAAGAACAAGTTCTATTGTTGCCTATATAAACTAACAGTTTAACGCTGTTTCTTGAAATTCTTTTGTTTGTACGTTATTTCTTGTTTTTACTTAGCGAGGATTTCGTTCATTTTATGACGGTACAAAAAAAACTGGCAAGTGAAAATAAGAAATAAGGTATAAAGAAAGGATACTTCTCTAGAAGGTTTCTCCGAAACAGTTCTACATTTGAATTTGAAATTTCAATTTTGATACTTATTATTTTGGAGTGTTACCGTTTAAATTTAAAATCTTTGCATATAAGAATAAAGTTATGGTGGGCGAAAGTCACAGCAAAATGTTTCGTGTAATAAACACACTGCGTACTCAGGGCGGAACTTGGGCTGCGGCACTGCCGTGCACCTCAGTCACAATATTTACATATTTTTTTTTAAACTTTCGCGATTTAAACTTATAAATTACTTTGCGAGACTTATGGCGATAAATTATTTTATTATAATACTTATACGTTTCGATTAAATTACAACATCCGTGGATGCGAGCACACTGAAAGCATTGAAGAGCCTGCCGCTGTCGGCAGACTGATCACCTGCTCGCACGTAGCCTTGTATATTACACACAACACAAGCAACTACCACACTATCACTCGGAAGTCAACAATGACGCGTACACTTTTTGATGACAGGGTTCCACGACGTGCACCACTTGTAACTACTTTCACGATTGAAATTTCTATGCTTTTTCAATCGCTTTACGGACATGCCTACATAGAAATACCAGTCCGTACAAATGCCGATCTGATTTTCGAGTCATGATGTCAGATCTATTGATTTCATTCTAATTCAAGTATTTTCGTGATTGTTCAACAATCACGATTTTATTAATCTGGCTGTTTGTGCTACAGCTCTCACTCTTTTCGCAACCACAACTACAATTTGCTGACGGCACGGATGGTGCAGTTGTTTAAGCGTCCACTGCGCTGTGGAGCGTTGTGGGTTCGATTCCCACACGGGACAACAACTTTCTGTAAAACACAAATTGTTGTTCTGAGTCTGGGTGTTCTGTGTTCCCGTTATTTGAATGTTTGTAAAGTTCCCGCGATACAGGAATTAATCCAAATGGGAGGTGTCTTTTAAAAATAAAAAAAATATCCTGCACACGGCATATATGTGAAATAACATCTTTCTTTCTTTGGTGTCATTAAGTACTTCGCTAATTTTGATTGTAGGTTTAGAATAGTTTGATACAATATTTTGACAAACTACTACAAATGAACCAATCGTGTCCAATCCCCCTTTCACATAAGACATAAAACCCAGTCTTCTGCTTACATTGGGTCGTTTATTCTTCGTTCGCGTCTTAAGTGCCTTCTAGTTTTAAACCCGTTCCATTTAATTACCTCCTGAACGTGCGGTATTTCTGAGTGCCGCGCTCAATGTTACAAATATCGCGTGCTCTATTTATAAGCCTAGTTACTAGGAATTATGACGATGAAGAATTAAAATACATGTTAGTGTATGTGGGTTCTCTATGCACACAATGCGACAGAGATTCGTAAGATCTCGTCGTCACTCAACATCCAGAAAAGCCAAAGTTATATTAACTTCAAGCTCATTTTCTTAAATTATGCAAATTTACACAAGTAATATATTATAACAAGCAATACTATTACAAAATTGTTAAATGTCAAATTTTGTAAATCAATAATATTTAAAAAAAAAAAAAAAAAAACTACTCAAAACGACTAATTAAGGGCCTCTGAATCCAAGTCCGTTTATGACTGTTTGTTTGTTTGTATGTTCGAGATTCACGAAAAACCAGTCGACGTATTTTGATCAAACTATTGGTACTATTCCGACTTAAATACAGCGGCATGTTTCATCAAAATCGGTCAAGTAATAGTAGTAGTATCGGTCAAGTAGTAGTAGGTTTATATAAATCTATGATTATATCGGGATTTCTCATGTAGCGGAAAACCGACATTCACGCGGGCAGAGGCGCGGACAAAAGCTAGTATTTCTATATTCTTTATTAATTTAATGTCAAATTATATAATGTATTTGAGGTAAAATGCGTAATAAATTAAGTTGATCAAGAATTATTCGGGAGAATTGAAGCCAAATTAAGTGACGAGTCACTGTTCGTTTTATACGGCTGCGCCGTGGTTCAGTCCCGCGGCCGCGCGCCGCGTGGTCACCCGACACCTGCCGCAATAATGCGGTGCGAGTTGACTCGGTGCGCGCAGCGCAGTATGAATTCGGCAGTTAATTACGTGTTTACATCGCCTGACTGAGAGTCGAATGTCCCGGTGTTGCGTTCCTCCCTGTCTCATGAGGGCAAAAAGGTGTCACTCCCCTGCGTTACAAAGCACGAGCATTATGGGTACACTCATTGAAAATGGCTACATGCGGTGTAGTTAAAGGCAAGGGACACAGACGCCAGTTGCAAATCCATTGTTAACTATCAAGGTCTACGGACCAGCTGGTGACCCTCCCGCGGACGTGTGCCCTCGAGCGACGGTCACTGTGTACCGTCACGCGGGCCGCACCTACACGGTAAAATATTAAAACAACGCGTCGACTGTTCAGTCGCACGCGCTCGGCTGACAGTTGTATGTTAATTTGTCGTCGTACGCAAGCCGGGCGGCGCGGCGCGGCGCTGCGTTCTGTCAGAGGGCGCCTGCACTGTGTCCGGTCTTGTTTTTCAGTCAGTTTGTTTGTCTCTGACGCGTCTGTTCACTTGCTCGGAATCACACACGCATTAACACAAATCAGTGGTATTTTTAGTTTGATCTTCTCCGTCGGGGGCTCAGGGCCGGCTGATTTTAATTATTTTGAACGTTCCCCTACACCGCGTCGCTCTACGACTACGCTTATTAATCCACAGTCACATTTTCCTGTTAAACTATTAACACACTGTTTTACTCTCATTACTATTACTGTGTTCCATCTAAAAAATTAAACAAAATTCATCCGTCATTAATTCAAATGTACTGTTTTGTGTTCATGTACACATACAGACACACACACAGATACACACAAACGTTCCTGTACAGTAAAGTAGTAATAAATTACACTAGCGCACGCGCGCGTTAAACACACACGTGCACAGACACCTATACACGCGCACGTTACATTTAAACACACGGGCACAGCCACACGCACACGCGCGCGCGCACTCACGCACTACTCGTCAGTGCGTACTCATTCACTAAAATACTTGTTTTGTGTCTCTTTCCCATTTTATGCAAAATGTTTGGCAATATCCAGAGCTTCGCAATGCAGGAATTCGAAATTGAATGCTTTTAAATTATTGATATTAATTCTGTGAGTAATAAAATGTTTAGTATAAGTGGAGATACACGTGTAATTATAGAAGTAGTTTAGGGCGCGGTCGCGTGTGTGTGTGTGTGTGTGTGTGTGTGTGTGTGTGTGCACGACAGCATCGCGGTTAACTAGCGTTCCTGTCGTGGTGTTGTCCGGCACGAGATGCGCAGTTCGTTTTAAACT
>WUAW01026913.1:15089-33910 GCA_017165845.1 Thaumetopoea pityocampa | reverse complement strand
TGGAAATTAATATACGAGGGTGCTGCAAATACCGGCTGACTCCAAAAGCAACGAAGAAGAAAAAACAGTAGTTTAACAGAACGTTCACCTAAATTTAAAATTGGCTATTTCAAAAAGCTTTCGCGTTTGTAATATAACAAAGTAACATTACAATGGAAGATTCGTTCAGAAATTGCGTACCTCTGAAGCCATAAAATCATCGTAGCAGCAGCAACAATGTTAGGACGTTACCAATTTCACACGACTTCTGAACATCGCACGGTCAAGAAAGACAAGATTCAAAATAAAATGTTTAAATATGAATATAGATATAGTAAATCTAGAGGAGACAGTTGATTTATAATCATCAGTCTAAAGACATCAATTGCTAGATGGAGGAATTTTAGCGATGATGATTGGGAGTTCTAAGAAGAATTTTCGTATTTAAACGAAATATGTTAACTCCATGTGGTAGCTACCATTTATTATGTCCTAACTGTGAGAATGGCGAGTGATGACTGACTTAACAACGTATCCAATCCAATCGCTCAGTCACAATATTTTGTATATTAAGCAAAAGAGAATTACAACATATATCGCTGTCTAATCTTTCACAGAATGCTACAATTATAGATTTTCGACTATTTGCATACAACGTTAACATTGATTCTTTAAACCAACGGGTAGGAGGCGTACGTACGAGTACAGTGCTCTTTTACGAGGGTCACACTAAAAATGTTTAGAAAAACAACTGAATGATGTGGGAACTTCCTTTCTAAGCAACGTCGTATTCGATGTAACTGTTGCAGTCAGTTAGCAGTGAGCCCACTCTTCTTTAGAGACTACTTTAGGACCACTCTTTCACCCTTGTTCGAATGCAGCCACAGCATCTTCGGAGGCTGGGATTGTAAGGAGGGTACTCACTAATTCCACATCTTCTATAGATAAATATTTGATTCGTCCGTATGTCGTCCGATAAATATTTGTTCCGTCTGGCTGAGTGAGCTGGAACGTTGTCGTGAAGGAGGAAGATCCTGCTTCTTGGACGCTGCTGTCGCACATTTTTCAAGACAGCCAGTAAACAATGACTAAGATATCTATCTGTAGTTGTTACAAAATGACCTGTCCGTCCAAAAAATGAGGCAATCATCGTTTTAGCTTGACTTCTGCCCTTCTTTGCAAGTCTTTTCATATCGGACTCGTAACTATATAACCAGCTTTTTTTACCTGTGATGATGTCAAATACAATATTCAAGTCACATCTATTATACTATTTAAGTATATGGCACCAATCCAAACGACACAGTTACTGAACTTTCGTCAAATTATAAGGAATCCATCTAGTCAAATCTTTCTGACGCCTAAATGTTCATGTAAGACTTTTGCACTTGATTCATACCTTAAAGTTAATCGGATTGGTTGGAAATTTGCGAAATTACGAGAGAATAACTGCTTGTATTTGTTGGTTCTAACGATACAAACAAACAGATTGGTTGACATTATTATACCAGTACAATTTTGTGCTGTTCAACTTTAATTAAGTCAAAAGAGGAAACAAAATGAATATCTGTTCAAACTTTATAATCTTACGTCGCTATATTCTGTGGAATTGTGAGAATTGGCCCTTTTCCATATCGTAAATCAGTTTAACATCGCTTTCGAAGACCTACAGGGGAACTGGTCAACGAAGCTTCCACATTCGCGGGGCACGGCGAATATTTCAATGATTTTGCATATCTGTGAACGCGAAAATTATATACACGCTTTACATTAAAAATAGGTATGAGCAAATTCAAACGTTGACTCCTATCATTATCAGCAGCAGCAGCTTGTGAAAGACCACTGCTAGATCTGGGCCTCCTGCTTAAATAGGAGGGGTTTGCCATAATTTCCACCCTTGGTGAGCATATTGGTGATAACTGTACATTTTGATTGAATAACAGAATAACGCGCTACTGTCCATTATCCTGATACATCTCTTAGCTGGTTCTCGCAGCATCCAAGGGAAGGAATGGACTGAGGCTAGTATTATGCCGGTGCCACAAAGTACCTATCTCATCTATATATGTATTTATAAAACAAAAATTGTTTCTATCTATGTCCGTTATAGACTTTGAAACCATCCAACCAATATGAGCTAAACTAGTTTCATTAAAAAGGCAATAATACGGAAATGGTTTTAGACCACTAAAACAATGCATTAGGCACATTCTGTCCATTCATGAAGTCAATTTTCGACTATTCCCATACAAATTTTTAACAACTTACGTCAATTAGACTGTCCAATGAATACCAATTTCTTTGTAATCGACTTTTATTATTGTTCACAACCTAATCAAAGAGTGGCGTTACTTTTACCTTTTTTTTTTTTCAAAAAATAAACAAAATGTATTTTTTGCGTAAGTACACGCTGTGTGTCCGCTAGTATATTTAGGTATCGAATAAATATTATAGGGGGTATCTATATTTTCTTTCTGTGTATGTTTTGACGTCTGATTGGTACAATGAGCAGACCTTGCTTCCTGTACCAATGAGTCTCCGGTTCGAATCCTGTTAGGGACAAACTTTGTGCGATGAGCCCAAATCCGAGTCATGGACGTATTTATCTATTTATATATAATGTTTTATATTTATGTATATCGTTGTCTAGTACCCAAGATATAGGGCATCCTAGTTTGCAATTAGATCAATGTGTGTAAAAATTTTCCAGGATATTATTATTACATTAGACAAATGAACAAATTACAGATTAATCGATTTCGGCAATCACATAGCATGTATAGGTATTATATTTTGACACCCTCGTGAAAATCCTATGAAGAATTTTCTCCGTGTCAAGTAAAATAGATATGCACTAGTCTATCTTTTTCTTAATTTATCGTAAAAATCTGTTATTACCCTGATTACGGCTTATAACAGATGTAAACTTATAACTGGATCGTGATTTGACTCCGTTAATTAAAATTCAAGCTCTGCCCAAACCGGTGCCTCGGAGTTAATGAAACAAGAGGAAAAATAAAAAAGGATAAACAAAGAAATTGTTCTTAATAAACTTGTCACGCGACGGGGCTAAAGTTAATTTCCTGTTTCTTCGACTGTACCATGAGAGTGTCGTAGTCCTCCAACAAAAGATATGCGAGAAACATTTATAAACAGAAATTCTGAAAAGGGTTGCCAGGTATTTAGGTTTGCGGGAATACCGCGCAGGTTAATAGGTTATTTCGTAATACCTATCTTTTAAAGGTGCGATTTTATAATCGATATTCATTATAATAATTTTAGATTTTATAAATTCATGTGTTTTTCTCCAAATTTTTCTTGAGTTTATTTAGAAATTCAAATTATCTCTCTACGTTGTGTATTTATGCGTTGTGTATGTGCGAACGAAAAAGTTTTGTTGTTAGTACTCTATGGGGCTAGATGAACAAACTAAGGTTCAAATCTTCCAATCTGTTCGCCATCACAGTTGGTGTAACTCTAACGGAATAAAGTATTAAAATTTCTGGCGATACGTCCCGTGAAGTAATCAAGAAAAATATATTTACTTATTGTTATTTATTTATTTTTATTCATTTATTTATTAATTTCGTTATAAAGAGTTATCAAGATACTGGCAAAGTCAGGGTCTGCTGTTATTGCAGGAGATACAACTGTAAGTCGGGTGGCTGAATGTCATCCAGTATCAACCCCATAAGATTGTAGAATTCATTTTGCAACTATTGCTAGAGACCTCAGTCGGAACCCACTATTACGCTTTTATGACATGAAACTTAACGTACTTTGCAAGGTTTACACCTCAAAGGTTTGAATCCAAGGCAAGGCAAGGGCGTATTCGTTACGTCAACATGTGTATATGAATGTTGACCATATTAACATAAAAAACGGCCTAGCTTTAAGTACAGCGAAAGCTTTATAGGGAAAAATTAGTGTTTTATTGGCGACCACGGTCCCGTTGCCAGTTGGTGTTATTTACCCCCACAGGATGGGGGAGGGTTAAAAAAACCTTGTCGACTTAATGTGATTTAAGCCTCGGACGAAGAAACTGGATTTCCTGTTGCTAAACGCTAAGAATGTTCGTTTCCGCTTTTAATGCGGTGAGTTTCATTTAATTGAATTTTTCAAATGCTTTGAGATTTTTCATTAACTTTGAAGCTTTTTTTGTATTTAATATTATTTCCAAAACGATCTTCGCAGCAGCATAACTCTATCATATCAGCGTGATACGGGGTACGGTCCTCCCCTATTCAGGAGAGGGAGTCTACCACGCTGGCCTAGTACGGGTTGGTAGAGTTCACACATCCATGCGGGCATACAGGTTACCTCACGAAGATTTCCTTCTCTGAAGTACAATGTAAACCGTACATGAATTAGAAATAACTGAGTGATACGGGACCGGGATTGAACCTACGACCTTTCGATCAGAAGCCGTCTCTGACACTACTACACAACCAATGTACTAAATTGATAGACAATCAAATACATTTCCTCATTCATTATATTAGTATGTTTATTGATCATAAGCTGAAAATTGCTATACCATAATTGTAGTTATAAAGTTCTTTGATATCAGGCAATCAGTACTCTATTCAGTCGGGATTAGAGGGTTGGTTTGATTAAAGGGTACAAAAATTGAATATATTGGCTTGAATTGGATTAATTCTAATATGAGTTTGCTTTGAATGTTTAGTAATAAGAAGATAATTTGAGGTTTAAAGTCACCCTCTATCTAATCTTATGTCAGTATATAAGTTATGATTATACTTGAGACAGTTACTATAACAAATTGGAGACCATCGATTTAAAGAGTAGAGTTTTGAGCAAGAAGTGTCCCTCAGTGGAGTACTGGAAAAAGCTAGACATAATGGGGGTTTCGTTAGATTATATAATAAGAATCCTCTCAGTTTCGAGAAGGATGCCTCATTTAAAGAGTTTTGTTGATAAAGACTCCAAAGATGTTTTAATGGATCTCGAATGGGTTGCTGCAGGTTATCGCAAAGGTTTTGATCTGTAGGAGTCTGACGGTAAAGCGAAAGGTTTATCCCATGCCCAATGTATGATTAAAAATTGTACACATTCTTTAATGAATTGCAAAAAATATTCAGAACGAGACAGTATTTCGACAACCTTTGTATTAGTCGATATTTTCACGGTAATTTAATTTTAGTTTTTGTTAAATATATTGTAATCTGCACCATAATAAAACCGTAACTGAGCCAAATCTGTTCGTTGAACATTTTTCCTTATCGATATAGAAACCGAAACATTTTTTTTATTTAATTTTTTTTTGTCTGTCTCTGTCTCTTTGAAATAAGATCACGCAAAAGTCGCTGGATGAGCTTTCGCTCATTTATTTCTTATAGTCTGAAATAGAATTTAGTCTATATTTTATTGCAGTCGCTTAAAAGAAAGCGAAGTTATAATATTGCAAATTTGTTTGATTAAAATTATAAATCAAAGGTTCTCGGAAAGGTTTATAAGTTGGTAAATGATCTAAGCGGACGGAGACGCCTGCAACAATTAGTAATTTTTTTTCATTAAACCAACACATTTACTCTATTTAATTTAATTTATACTGGTAGCTTACTTGGCCCCGCTTTGTTAATATAAACAAGATCACTGCTGGGATTAAATATTTCAATCAGTAACAGTAATAAAATATATTATGTGATATCATAACTAAAAAAAACAGGATATCAATGTTCTTAATGGTCATCATCATCCTCAACCTGTGGGTTACCCCTATTTAGGAGGGATTTGCTATAATTTCTACACTTGACAACGTCTTGGTGATTGCAGCAGATTTGATTGAAAAACAGAAGAACCCTACTGCCTATTATCCTGGTACATCCCTCAGCTGATTCTCACAGCATCTACGGGAAGAGATAATGACGCTATTTTTATGCCGGCGCCACACAGCAGAAGTTATGTTCGTAATATTAACGTTAAATCAAACGAATTTAAACAAACTTAACCTTTCTTGCTTTTGCAGTTGAAGATTAATTCTTTTACTCTGCTACTACCAACTGTTAATCTACTTGCAAATAATAGTTTTTTGAATTTTACTGCTGTATTTCGGTTAGATAGTAAGAAAAATACATCCTTGCAACCGTAGGTACTAGAGACATGAAAATAATCCTCAAAAATAGCGACCAAATCTATATTGGGGTCAGAATCATAAGCATATTAACCTTTCTCGATTCTTCTACAGGTCTCTTTAAATGGAAGTGGTCTTACTAACAGGTGGACTTCATGATCGTCTTCTATAATCATGATATAAAAAAACATTACGTAAAAACTGAAAAGAATATTGGAGGAGCCAGAGGCAGAATGACTACCACCTAACTCCACTGCGGGCGGTTGTGGACTGTATGATGCGGACACGGATTGGCAAGTGATTATGCGAATTTGACTGACGGACCAAACTTAAAGTTTCGAGTTGTGTTGGAAAGAAAGGTAAAGAGTTAGTTCGTAGGTCCAAAGGAGGGTTAATACAACTCAACTGTTTGGTTCTTTTGCAATGGCATACAGGATCGATCTTGCTGGTAGCCCAATAGAGGCTTCAATATCACGTGCTAACTGGAATTCGGTGATACGGTTGTACTATTGTACTATTTAATTTTGAGCAAACGAAAGTTGCCTTCTAATTAGTTTAGCTAATTTTTCGATTCGACGCAATTGTGAAAAAAATTTTGAACTATCTTTTCCTAAAACAGTGTTATGACTAGCGTCGTGCGTCTCGCTTTCTCCGATGAGACAAGTGAGAGTGGGAGGGAGATAGGGGTATTTGGATAAGGTCAGAGATTATCAATCAACCAAATAAATCATTTGCGTTTTAAAGACCAGCGAAACCTTTGTCGCTCTTATATTACATCATTCAATCGCAACAAAAGTGACTAATGTGCGGCAGGTCTTATACAAACATCATATGGCCTAATGAAACTGATTCACCATAAACCATCGACCACCCCACAAATACTGAGAACACACGAAACGTGATTAAGACACGTTCGCTAAATAACTTCATAAATTTCACATAAAACGTTTAATTTATGCCCCGCGTTTAGTTAGTTCCGATGAAATACACTTCTTGAGTAGATAGAAGACTTAAGAACCAATAAAATGTTCAGATTCACATATGTAACAAATAGAAAGATGCTTTTTAAAATAAACTTTAAATCGAAGATATAAGGTCTATAGTGGTTACAATATCGTTGCGAATTGATCTGTTTTTACTTAATGATGTCAATTTATGATGAACATACCATATGAAAGTTTGTTATGGACTAAGATTTCTTGGTTACTTGAGTTGAGTTATGAGCGGGTTCGAAATTAGGTAAGGTAATTATGTATTTCCATTGACTGCCAAATCAAATAATAATATGAATTTTCCTTAGATACGGTATTATTATGATAATAGAAATGGTAGCATACTGGTCTAGTGGTGGCAGATACGACTATCAAAAGATCGTAGATTCGATACCGGTCCTGTACCACTGAGTTATTACTAATTCATGTACGGTCTACATTGTAGACATTAATGTACTTAACGGAGAAGGAAAACTTCGTGAGTAATCTGTATGTGTCTGTAAAATATATCAATCCGTACTAAGACAGCGCAATAAACTGCGGCCTATTGCCACTCCTGATGAAGTGAGGCCTGTGCCTCTGTAGTGGGGACGTCTTTGGACTGAGGATGATCATGAGAAACGTCGGTCCTGCATTGAAACTTAGAAAGGAAGCAGAAAGAAAGAAAATGCATTTATTCAGGACAAGCCCAAAACTTGACTGCACAGATGGCGCGGTAGTTTAAGCGTCCACTGCGCTGTCGAGTGTTGTGGGTTCGATCCCCGCACGGGACAACAACTTTGTGTAATCCGCAAATTGTTGTTCCGAGTCTGGGTGTTCTGTGTTCTCGTTATTTGAATGTTTATAAAGTCCCCGCGACACAGGGATTAATCCTAATGCGGTTGTCTTTAAAAAAAATAACAAATTAAGAAAACAAATAAAACACAAAATAAAAAATAACATATACAAAGTGGTAAGGTTTACGATCGTAGTATCTTAGTTATTCCATCAGGTGCCCGCCCGAAAAGGCCCCGTCTGGGCTTGTTGCTGGAGTACCGGTGGAATGAAACCCCCTGGGGTTACAATGTTGGTATTCTGATGAGTCACTCTAATGACGGTAGGTGAGAATTTCTGCTTAACACCGGCATAATATTAGCGTCACTGCGCCTTTCTTTCCGTGAGAAAGAGCAGGTATGCACCAAGACACCGCGGAAGACTGCTCACGTGATCCCACGCACGGGCGCAAGGGCCAAGGCGGACGCCGCACAGTGTTTAGTGGGTGCAACTCTCACATAACCATTGTGTTGTGCTCTCGGCGCGGCGGTATGGGTCAGCCATTTTCTGGGCGTAAAAAAAATCATGTATGCACCAAGACATTTGATAGGATAATTATCTTCCGATTCAACCAATAACCACTGCGACCTTCATGATGCCTATCAAGAGTGGAGTTTACTGCAAATCCCTCATTTTTATCGAGAAAACACATGTGCAGCATTGAATTTCCGTAAGCTGGTGATGACATACGAATAATCTTACGAGTATGTCTGAATGTCATGGTAATGTAGTCGATACAGTCTCATCTTCAGATTTTGAGATTCAAGCACTTGCTGAGGTTAAGATTCCCATGGCATTTCCATGTGTCGGAAGATAGTCGTAAAAGGGATTGTAAGGAACTGTTGAGATAACATGAGACGACATTTCATCGTGCGAGACCACGTGGTAGCCGCATCCTTTGAAATTCCAGGATATTCTGACTTAGAATGTTTCAACTTTGTCCTCCTCCAATCTGTTACAGTATATTACATTAATTATTATTATTATTAGTATATTATACAACCTTTAGAATAACTACATGTTTCATACTGCTTTATTTTTCATCAGATACTTCACCTACCTTATGTAATGTCAGCACCGTCTAAAGATCGACTGGTAGAAAATTACTCAGGCTTATGTACATATATTCCTATAGGCATTAAGTCCGCGCATATGTTATTAGTGTATGAAATGTAAATAAATAATATAATAATAATATTCTGTACACATTCACACACACTGATCTAGTCCCAGGCTAGGATTCCCCGACCCTTGGGTACTAGACAACGATATACAAACTTATATAGATAAATACATTAAATACCTAAATAGATAAATACGTCCATGACTCTGAAACAAACATTTGTGTTAATCACACAATGTTTATCCCTACCAGGATTCGAACCTGGGACTAATTGGCACTGAAAGCAGGTTCAAAGCTACTGTTCCAGTAAATTCTCAACTGAGTATAATAAGAAGAAGAAAAGGAACTGTTTAATGGTGTACTTTTTAATGGCCAGCAGTGCAAGCAATTCTGCTAACGTGTATAGTGATCGCCCACTCACCTCAATCACAAGAGTAATGCCAACAGCCCCAGACAGGAGCGTCCTGCCTGCTCCAGTAGACCTAATATTGAATCTATAATCGTCTCGATTGAATCGGATACCGGCAATCGATGCAGATTCCCGTGTGTCTCGTGTGGTCGAATCGATTATCCGATTGTACCGTAGTTCTGGCGTAGTTGTGGGATATATAGAGTTTAAACATAACATTGTAAACATTATTCTAGTATATAAGCATTATTAAAAATATTTGAAATATGTGTTTTGATTTATTTATTTAGATAAATAAATAAATCAAAACACATATTTATAAAGATTTATAATATAAAGATTGATGATGAAGACGGGCAGACGCCCGTCTTCATCATCAATCTTTTTAGACGCCGACAAAAGAATCCTTAGACAAAAGCTTTGTTTATTGGCCATACTTTCCCTACACGTGCGAAATTTTTAAGGTGCTCAATACTTTTGGTCAAGGCTGTATATATATATATATATATATATATATATATATCGCTATCCTAATAAATCGATTTCACTTTGATTTTACTTCGAAGAAGCAGTGGAATTCATAGACATGATACAAACCCAGACCTTTAGTTCTGAAGATTAACTATGACTTGGTAGTGACTCTGCTATCTATGCCAACCGGTTTAGTCCTATAAAGACTAACTTTACGTGATGAGCACGAATGTTCGTACTCAAGCCATCCATGATTACAAATATATTTATATCTATATAAGAATTGGTATTTATCTATAATATATATCTATTTACTTATATATCATTGTCTACAGCCCAAAAGACAGGGAATTTTAGTTAAGGTCTAAAACAATATCTGGGAAAAATATCTTTATGTCCAAAATATATTTATGTCCAACACATTACCACGACTCTCACCTACTATAATCTGATCATCTCGTGTAAAGGGCTCTAAACATCTTAAGACAGAAGCCGACCCTTCCTGCTGTGTACTTTGGGTCGTGTCGTGAAATGCTATAGGATACCGTAAAATATAATGGAAAAAAAAACGACACTATGAATAAGTAAATAACGCAGTGGAATGAAGAAAGGGTGCCACCGATTGTTAAGGTTTCTATAACATGCCGTGAATTATTATTTCGCGACATATCGGCTGTGTTATGCTAGACCCTTAGTTCCCAAAGTGGTCCAGGTGGATCTCCACGCACGCAAATTTCCATAGTTCAATCTAATCTTCACATTTTTTGTCGAGTTTTGGGAACATGGTAGGAATGGAGCTGCAGGGGGTCCACCGGAACCAGCTAAATTTTGAAAGTGGTCTATGAGAAAAAGAAAGTCTGGAAACCTCTGTGCCAGAGCCTTTACTTTTCCCAAGTTGCGCCGATTTAATCATTATCATCATCATAAACAGCCCGTGGAAGTTCGTGGGAGTATTTCATAATAGCATAACTCGATATCATTCCGTATTTGCGGCGATAACTGGCAATAGTATACCAAAATAATGGAAAAATAAGGTGATTACCTGTATATAATAAGAAATTCTACTGATATCTTCAAAACGACTACTTCTTAAGATTATTGTAATACTCTGTTTCCGCAAACATATTCAGCATTAGACGCATATTCGCTGTCAAAATGTGATTAAAATTGTTTCAGCTCCATGCAACTCCTTAGCCGAGCGTAACGTTGAGAAGGTAACCTCGCCACACACCTCGGCTGTCACGGGCAGTTCTTGGTATCTAGAGATTGGAAGCGAGATTGGAATTGTACTAAACTGCAGCTCAAATCGAAAACACGTTTAAAGGACATTACTGGCACTATGCTTTAATTTCAATATTAATCTATTACTATTATAAAATTGTTAAATGGCAAATTTTGTAAAATCAAAGATATTAAAAAATTAAACCGAGGGAATGCAATGAGGAACAGTAACACTTTTAAACCTTATAAAATGGCGGCGTTGTGGTTCACCACCCGACACTTCTCGTTGCCTGCGGGGGCGAAATGTGAACTGCGGATAGGCACTTTGCTGCAGTAAATGGTTGTAGCAGGTGGGAAGAAGTGGTCTCTGTCTACCCGAATGGGAAAGAAGCGTGACTANATGTATGTAGTATGTACTATGGTCTCTGCCTATCCTTATGGGATATCGGCGTGAGTGTATGTATGTATTAAAAAAAAACTATTTAGATCGATTAATTAAGGGCATCTGAAACCAAATCCGTGAGTAGGTTTTGATCAAACTGTTACAATCTTAAAGGTACTATTCTGACTTAAATACTGTGGCATGTTTCATCAAAATAGGTCCAGTAGAATTGAAAATATAGCTTGATCCCTGTTGTAGTAGCTGCCGTTGAGGTACGAGAGCTCAAGTAAAAGTGGTTCTAAGGTTTTTCATATAAATCTATGATTGTTTCAGGATTTCCCATGTGGCGGAAAACTGACATTAACGCGGGCGCTGTGGCATAAACGACGATGATTCCGCTACGGTTAGAAATTTAAACCTTTCTAAGGGAGTAGCAATATGAGGAGTTTTGGCAGCAACCCGAGTGAAACGTCACTTTTTTTATTTGAACGTTTTATATTAGTTTATTGTGATGTTTATTATATAAATTTGGTGTTGTTTTGTGTATTAATCGTCAATAATCGTGGACAATATTGAAACATTAGAATAAAATGTTTCAATATTGTCCACGACAATATTGAAAAATTGCGTGAATTAACGGAATCATCGTAATCTTGTTTACCTTCTTTTCAAGTATCTTATATAGTGTATTAATTAATCATCATATTTGAGTTTTTTAATTATATATTAGTTTATTGTATTTCCCCAATAAGAAACACGCGTGACTGTATTTATGTATGTAGTATGTACTATGGTCTCAGCCTACCCTTATGGGAAATCGGCGTGAGTGTATGTATGGGTATATGTATTTCTATAAGTGTGTCCTCTCTGATCTCAACCCATATTTTCTTTTCGTCTGTGAAACTTTTTATCTCTTCACTACTCTAAGGTGGACTGGTAGAAAATGACTGAGGCATTAAGTACATCTTTACATATTTTATGTATGAAGTGTAAAATAAATAAATAAAAATATGTGTGTGATTAATTGTGTAATGGAATTTGTTTCTGTACGGGATCTGAGCTCACTCACAAGTCGAATGTTTCAACTAATCTCTGTGAATTTTTCGTTTTTCGTGAAAAGGCTTTTAAAGTAAATGCGACGTGTGAAACGTCGTACGATATCGCTGAAGGTTCTGGGCTGTCACCAGACGCGACACACCGCGCCGCACCGGATGTTTGGGGAATGGCGAACATGGCGACGGCATAAAATGCTGCTAAATTAAAACTTCAAAATTTTCTCTTACAGTACGGCGTTGCAATGCAATCTGAAATATTGGCGCAGGTGACATTCACCAGTATACTTCGAATGAATGTCTGACTGGAAATGGAATGTCTGTCTGACTGGATGTGATTTTATCGCCTATATAAAATGCTGTTATTATAAAATTACAAACGATTTAATATACTTTTAAGAATAGCTCTAATAGTATTGAATAACTTTGAAAAAATACTTCATCATCAGCCATTCTACTGTCCCACTATAGAGAACGGGTCTCCCCTCAGAGGGGTCAGGCCTAATGCGGGTTGGCAGAATTCACACGCTGACGAGAAAATTTCTTAGGCGTGTAGGTTTCCTCGGAATGTTTCCCTTCGCCATTTGAAGCGAGTGGCAATTATTTATTAATTTATTAATACACACATGATTTCGATAAGTTAGTTGGATTCCAACTCAAAATCTGACTTGTTATACATGGTCAAACCACTATCACTGCTTTTGAAAGTAATTCTTAGCAGATAGATATCTATCCAGATAAGAAATATCTATCTATATCAGAGATTCCCAGACTTGTTTTCTCATAGACCACTTTCAAAATTTAGCTGGTTCCCGTGGACCCCCTACAGCTACATTTCTACCATATTCCCAAAACTCGACAAAAAATGTGAAGATTAGATCTAACTATGGAAATTTGCGTACGCCAACGTAGACCCCCGTAGAGTCTCCCGTGGACCACTTTGGGAACTAAGGTTCTAGATAGATATCCTGAATACCGGTGTGAGTATATATATATGTATAAACCCACGGCGGTACTCCATAGAGGTAGGCACCTTTGTTTGTATGGATTCACTATCGAATTTAATCCTTTTTAAGATGGCCACACTGGTTACACCTCTAATGTAGTCATATAAAAGCATCTTTTAACCACGGATTTTCTCAATCCTTACATAAAATGGCCACATCTTCTTGGAAACTTTCTGCCATATTACGATCACCAAGACTACATCGGATATACGAGTGACCTACGCGGTCAATGTACCCCCAAATACCAGTACTTCACCTTCCATCTACCCCCAAACACCGGTACTTCCATCACTACTGTATTCCGGTTAGAAGGATCAATATGTCCCCAAAATGACAGGCACTAGAAGCATAACGACTTCTTCTCGTCCTCTGTAGTAGCAAAAATACAATATTATTATTGTATAATATTATACTATGAATTAGAGTCGCCGACGGCTCATAGCCGCTCAGGGTGACGATCATTAGAGGGGGTCTATGTCCAGCAATGGACGTCTGTGGGTTATGATTAATATGATGATCATGAATACGCTTTGGGTATAATATCAAACTTTCTCGAATAATTTGTAGATGTCAACGGGTAGCAATAGCCTGATAAGTTGCATATAGGCCGCATAGTCGTTTGTTAAAAAATATAGTGCGGCCATGTTCATATATTTGTATTCCATTGAATTTTAGATCTTCTATTACTTTCCATTGAATTGAAGTGGCTAACTATAATAAAATTATTGAATGTCAAATATTGTAAATCAAAGATATTTAAAAAAATTCAAATCGCCTAATTAAGGGCTACTGAAACCAAAACCGTAGATGTTTGTTTATTTATTAAAATAATAATCAAAATCGGTCCAGTAAATTCTACTGGACCGATTTTGATGAAACACCGCAGTATTTAAGACTAACAGTTCGATTTAAATTTACCCGCTGGTTTTATCGTGAAGCTCGAATAAATAAACAAACATCTACGGTTTTGGTTTCAGTAGCCCTTAATTAGGCGATTTGAATTTTTTTAAATATCTTTGATTTACAATATTTGACATTCAATAATTTTATTATAGTATAGCCACTTCAATTCAATGGAAAGTACTAGAAGATCTAAAATTCAATGGAATACAAATTGAGGATACAGCTTGATCCCTCTTTTAGTAGGTGCCGTTAAGATACAACGGCCCAAGTAAAAATGGCTCTAAGACATTTTATATAAATCTAAGATTATGTCAGAATTTCTCATGTAGCGGAAAACCGACATTGACGCAAGCGGAGCCGTGCGCAAAAGCTAGTGATTATTAAATCCATAAAGCCGTTCTTTATCGCCACACCATTTACTAAACACGCAGTCGGCACGTCAAATCCGCTGCAATCGAACATCTCCGGGACATTCTGCAGGTCATACCATACATCCACATACATACATTATTATATATGTATATACCAGATAACGGGTAACTAACTCAAATCATAAACAAGGCAATATCGTTTCTATAACCTGCGGCAGAGATTCAAAATTCCGACGTTTGATACGGTGGAATTCATCAGAAAGCTCGCAAGGAGAAATGCAGAGACATAGTTGGAAATGGAATATAATTTCCAGATGTACCGCGTTGCGATCCAAGCCTATTCCTGACATATCTGCGTCTGATAACCGAGCGGTCATCCAGAAAATATACTACACCGTTCTCGTAATAATCCAAACAGAATTTCACAAGAATATGTATCCTTCGTAATCTATCTATACTATTATAAAATTGTTAAATGTCAATTTTCCAAAATCAAAGATATTTAGAAATAAACTACTCATATCGACTAATTAAGGGCTTCTGAAATCAAATCCATCGATGTTTGTTTGTTTGTTCGGGATTCACGCAAAAACCGTTGAATGGATTTTAGTTTAACTGTCACAGTCTTTAAAGTACTATTCCGACTTAAATACTGCGGCATGTTTAATCAAAATCGGTCCAGTAGAATTGAATAACTTGATCCCTGTTAGCCGCCATTAAGGTACGAGAGGTCAAGTAAAAGTGGTTCTTAGGATTTTAATGTAAATGTATGATTGTGTCTAGTATCTAACATTTTTTTTTTATTTTTTTTTTTAGACAACTCCCGCATTAGGATTAATTCCTATGTCGCGGGGACTTTACAAACATACAAATAACGGGAACACAGAACACCCAGACTCAGAACAACAATTTGTGGTTTACACAAAGTTGTTGTCCCGCGTGGGGTCGAACCCACAACACTCGACAGCGCAGTGAACGCATAAACCAGTGCGCCATTCGTGCCGTCAAACATATATGTAACATATATGTCTATTGTTTAAAATTTGTATTTCATTTGTATTACACGGTATTAGGGATGCGTGGCGCCGCCATAATAGCGTCACTCTCTTGCCGTGGGTGCTGTGAGGACCAGCTAAGGGATGCACCGGAATAATGGGTAGGAGCGTTATCCTGTTATTCGATCAAAATCTACTGCGATTTCCAAGACCATGCGTGGAGATTATGGCAAATCCCCCCTTTTTGAGGAGGTGATAATGATGATGATGATGGTACGATATAATATTCTTAATTATTATGTAATTTTGTAAATATACAATACAGTCAAAAGCGGTTTAAAAACTTGATCGCGATTCTAAATTTAAAAAAATTATCATGTAACTGAAAATTGTTCCGTGCCTAAATGACTAGCATTTTCCCATTCGACTGAATCAGAAAATGGTTAACACAACCCACAAGCGTCAATTGCTGGACACAGGCCTCCTCTAATGATCGCCACACAGTGCGGCTATAAGCCGCCTGCATCCACCGATTTCCCGTAACCTTAATTAGATTCACCTGTTGAGGGTTGATCCACGCTATGTTTTCCATTTCGGGGCCGCCACTCCAACACTTTAGAACCCCAAAATTCATAGGTACGGCGTACTATGTTAATTTTAAGCAAATGCTTATTTTTAAGAGAATAGTTAAATTTAATTAGCATTTTCTTATTGTTCCAAGAAAATTGTTAATTTTAAGTATTTTTTATTGTAAATGTTCGTTTTAAATATTTTCTTGTTCCAATGATAATAAGGTTCATTTTAAATATTTGGTTATTTCAAGAAAGCCCTGATTCAAGAATATTTAATGTTTTCCGCTCCTATTTCATAGTTTCTGCGAAACGAATCGCAACTATCTTAGTCACGATAGTTCGGCCATTATTTTTGGAGTTGAGTCAGATAAATACATTAAGAGATTCATCCTGTGTATTCCCCATTAATAGTAATAATTAAAATACATAAGTGAGTTTGTCTTATTGTGCGTGGCGTTATTACAACATTTATTGCTAGGGTCCACAAAAGCGTATTTGTGCGTCTGCTTTAATGTCTTGTCTTTAAATGATATGTAAAATTTTATTTATTTTTAGTAATAATATTAAATTATCGCTGTAATATTAAATAAGACTATAATTGATTAAATTAATAATTCCAAAGCTATAAGTTTTCTCTGAGATATAGATACTATAAAATCCATAAAATCATGGTTTTGTACGAAGAAAATATTTTAAAAAAAGTTTATTCAATAAATTGTCTTTTATAGAAAAAAAATTATAAATATATTTACATTTTCTAGCAATTTTAAGGCCAGTTTTTATATTCTTTGTTTTTAACGCACAGCAAATGACTGACCCATAGCACGACTATATGGATTGTAACTTAAGTCGGAATGCTACACGGGATTTGAAAAACTACAAATGTAAAAATA
Organism: Thaumetopoea pityocampa; assembly: GCA_017165845.1. Classification (NCBI taxonomy): domain Eukaryota; kingdom Metazoa; phylum Arthropoda; class Insecta; order Lepidoptera; family Notodontidae; genus Thaumetopoea; species Thaumetopoea pityocampa. The sequence continues at coordinate 16,633 of WUAW01026913.1, read as the reverse complement.
AATCCAGTGCCCGAAAATTATTTGAAGAATATTATCAATTAGCAATCTATATTGCTGATTGACAATATTTCTTTGGGGTCTACCCAAAAGTGAAAAACATTATATGTGGTCTACAAGACAAAAAAGTTTGAGAACCCCTGGTTTAAAGAAACTAAAAAACACGCTTTTATAGTTAATTGGACTAAAAGTAAAAAATACTTCTTAATATGTATAAAAATAAAAAGATTAACGAGAAAATGTATGTCATTGTGGTAAAAGCGTGCGGTGCTCGATATCAATTGTTATAATTTCTTACTAGTTCTATTACGAAATGCAGAGTTAGTGTAAAAATGTGGTACAAAGTGCCCCACGCTTTACCACAATGACATTAATTTTCTCGTTAACTATTTTATTCTTATATTAAGAATTATTTCTTACTTTGATTAATTACTAGTATAAAAGCGTGTTTTTTTTAGTCTTTTTAAACTATAATTTATTTTTCACTTTTCTGTTCGATCTTAAAAACAAAATTATTAAAATATTTATTATAAAGTATATTAAATATATATTAAATTATTGTATTGTCATCGGTCCTTGACAAGTGTGCAAAATTTCGAATTAATCTGACCTTTTAAAGTGAGTAAAAATCGAGTTCAAAAATTCCGTTACATACATACAGGTGAGATAAGATAATAAAAGCATGATAAAAAGTAAGAACCAGTAAAATTACTTAAATAAAAAACACTTGTGCGTTAAGCAAAAAAAGCAGAGATACACATTTATAATCTGAGTGCTTAAACTGTCCCAATTAGCGGCACTTAAGTGACAAATGCGAGCAGTTAAAAGGGAACTTTGAACTTGTTTTGGTCATACGATTTGACTAATGTCCCGATACAAAATAGCGCTTTGATTTATAACGAGAACAAATACGTTTAAGCTATACGACACGACTTCAAGAAGATTTTACACATAAATCCTATATAATCAGACTGGTATTTGCCCTCAGCTTCGCTTGCATGTTTAGTTTTTTAATCTTTAGTTTTAATTATCGTAGTACCTCTTTGTGCTGTTCCCGCACAAAGAGGTACTCTTTGTGCTGTTCCCTTTTTGGGCTAAAATTAATTCACCCTCCTAGAGGTAAAATTTTGAAAAAAAAATACGCTGAATTGCGTGTACATTTATTTCTAACCAGAAGTAGGTATAAGTAATTTCATATTTTTTCCTTCAAGTGTTGAAATTTCCATATAAACTTACAACCCTTATTCACCCCCTAGGGGTAAAAGTTTTAAAAATGCTGATACACTTGTACATTTATTTCTAATCAGTAGATATATTAAATTTTGTGCTTCTTACTTTGAAAATAACGAACTTACATACAACTATTCATCCGTTATCTTACCTCCATAGGGGTGAAGTTTCCAAAAATTCTTCCTTCGTGGATGCTTACAACATACGAGGCATCAACTGCCAAAATTTCAAATTTGTAGCCCCGGCGATTTAGGCTCTGCGTTGATGAATCAGTCAGTCGGGACAAGTAATTATATATGAGTAGAGACCACAAAGGA
>WUAW01026904.1:1651-12825 GCA_017165845.1 Thaumetopoea pityocampa | reverse complement strand
AAAATACATATACAATATGTATATATACATATCGCACTTATAGCCAAAGCCCATAGACTCCGCAGGATGGGCGAAAGGATAGAAGAGAATCGCAACGTCAAAAAAATTTATCTTGGAATCGGGAATAGTCGCTGCCCGTCGTTCGGCCTAAATACAGCTGGAAGGTCGCTGTGAAGGCTGACCTACGAGTTGCAAGTTGCTGACTGGCAGAAGGCAGCGCAAGATCGGCAACGTTGTCGATCTCCTGTCTCGGAGGCCAAGATTCATTTTCGGTCGCTGCGCCAGTCAGTCGTAACACAAAAAGTATTTGTATCGATCAATACAAATAGATACGTTTTGTGTTACGATTTACTTTATACCAAAACCGTACACTTTAGACCGTACCAATTCAGATAAGTTATTATTGTTATCTGAAAAAATACTGAGCTACAGTAGTCATTGTCCGATAATCTTTCAACCTTTATCCCGGCTCCACATATTTCCAATATAATTTTCTACGTTAAACCGAATTATATTATATAACTAACTTTTGCCCGCGGCTTCGCCCGCAAAAATGTCGGTTTTCCGCTACATGGGAAATCCTGACTCAATGATAGATTTACATGAAAAGTCATCGAACCACGCTTATTTGACCTCTCGTACCTTAACGGCGGCTACTAAAACAGGGATCAAGCTGTATCTTTAATTCCACTGGATTGATTTTGATGAAACATGCCACAGTATTTAAGTCGGAATAATATTTAATTTTATAATAGTATAGATAGATTATTATACTGTATATTCATTATATCAGCCCACAGACGTCCACTGTTGGACATAGACCTACTGTAATGATCGCCACACTGGGCGGCTATGAGCCGCCTGCTTCCAGCGATTGCCCGCGTCTTCACCAGGTCATCGGTCCATTTAGTTGGCGAGGTCCCAAGTATTTCGGGGTCGCCACTCCAGCACTTTAGAGCCCCAACGTCCATCCGTTCCGCGAGCTATGTGCCCCGCCCAATACTACTACAGCTTTGTAATCCTTTGAGCTATATCGGTGACTCTAGTTCTGTAATATTGTACATATATTAGGTAACATTTAAACACAGTAATCAACATCGTCATGATGATTATTGTGTCAGCCCGTGGAAGTCCACTGCTTGATTTAAACCTCCTCCATAAAAAAGAGGGGTTCGCCGTAATCTCCACGCTTGGCGATCGCTTTGAGATCGCAGTAGATTTTGATTGAATAACATGATAACGCTGCTGCTAATTATCCTAATATAACTCCGAGCTACTGATATCCACTTTGCTCGTAGCAAGTGGAAAGAAGTGATCTCTGCCTACCCAAATTCCTTGGTAGTATAGTGGTCAGTATACCCGCCTGTTACACGGGAGACCGGGGTTCGGTTCCCCGCCGGAGATCCAGGGATAAAGGCGTGAGTGTATGTATGTAACTCCCAGCTGGTTTCCACGGCGTCCACGAAAAGTTATGGAGTGACGCTATTATTGTACCGACGCAACACAGCAAGTGAAAAACAGTAATAAAATGTAATAAAATGGCTACCGTTTGTGGTTTAAACGGTAGGTAGTGGTTAGCCTACTCACAGGGTATAAATATTTATGTACTAAGCATTATTTATTACCATGTGTAATGCAAATTTTATAAATGACACAACACAACGGACGTTTTACGTGGGAAGTGCATCTAAAACTTTTTCGTGTTTTTCAATTTTGAAATCGTATCTATCTTGAAAGATTATAAAAACTGTTAAAGCGCCTCCCCGAGCAAAACACCGTATTTATTAGTTTTTAGTGCCTATATACTTCTTATTTTTGAAAACTTATCAAATGAAAAATATACAAATAAATAAAAATACAAAAACAAATATATAAAAATTTTGAAGAAATTCAATATTTCTTCAATATTTTTTTGGCTTCACAGTGGCTCAGTGTTTCATAAAATTTCGTTATGAACGAAACACAAAATAAAAGAAGAAAATAATATTAATTGCGTGCAATTTCTCTTAAAGTATAAATAATTTTAAATTGCAATTAGGTAATAGATAGGCAAATAGTGAATAATATTCCCCGTTTTAATTGTAAGATTTCACCGCCGTAACTGGTACAGGAATCAATTAGCCACAAGAGGAAACGAATGCTCAAGGTCGAGGGTAACACCTTAACGAGTTGCTTCCACGTTTCACCAGAGCTTTTATTTCGTACAGAGGCTAGGCGGTTGACCATGCCGTCTTTCTTTTACCGTTTATTGTCCCCATTACTCTAATGAAATTATCTATTTCTCCCAGCCATGTGATCAAAGTAAGTAACATGTGTTTGTCGGCGGAAATAGTGCAGAGGCGAGTGTCGGATATAGCGAAGAGAAAGAAAAAGAAGAAATACAATTTGAATTTTTTTTAGTTATCAGACAACATTTCAACACCACATTATTAACTAATATCTATAGAGGTATTCTATTTATATTCTATAACAATTTTGTTTTTGGCGGATATAATGGAGTGCTTATGCGCTTGCCTAACATTCACGAAGTAGTTCGTTTGTTCTTTGGCACGTATCTCTGGGTTTAAAAAAAAGCGTATGATTATCACTTTGCACTTTGGTGAAGGAAAACACCGTGAGGAAACTAAATTTGTACTCGAAGTGGGTAGGCCACAGATTTGCCCCATATGACATCGGGTCGGTTACAACTCTGGGAAAAGTGAGTATACTACTGCGTACGCCTCTGCCTATCCCTCAGGGGAACAATGAGCGTAAGCGTGTTTATGAAGTTATCCAAGCAAGAAAATATAAAAAAAATGTCAGTGAGAAATGCCGTTAGTTAGCAGAAGTTTTAGCCAAACAAAATTACTTAAAAAGACAGTTTGACAGCGTTCCTATGATGTATAAAAAAATTAATCACAAGTACATTTAGTTATGAAACATTAAACCTATTTGTCTAGGAAGTGAGAGCGCTCTGCTTGTCCTCAGGCGTACAACAATTTTACGGAATCTAAATAATAAAAAATGCAAAACGACTCAGTCCTACTGTGTAGCAACACTAAACACATACGAGGGCTGATCCAAAAGTAATGATATTTGGTTATCTCTAATCTTCGCAAGAATCCAAAAACGACTTTTTATGCTAGCTTATATACCTACTACTTCACCATAAAAAAATCATATAAATAAGTCATGGTTTCCGGGAGATACACTCATTTGAACCGTCGAAAAGAAAACATCAAAATGGAGAAAAACGAAATAAGAGCTGTCATCAAGTACCTCTGTTTGAAAAAAAAAATGTCTACCAAAGACATATACAATGACTTGGTGGAAACATTAGGAGCTGCTCCTCCATACTCAACAGTTGCACGTTGGGCCAAGAAGTTTAAACTGGCCAAAACAACCACTGAACATGAACATCGCGAAGGACGCCCATCCACGTCTCTAACCGAAGATAACGTGAAAAAAGTGGAAGATAATGTGTTGGCAGACCGAAAAGTGACCATCAGATATGTATCTGAGGTCACAGGGATCTCATATGGTAGCATTCAAAGAATCGTTCCCATCGAATTGCATATGACAAAGGTCTCTGCGCGTTGGGTACCAAGAATGTTAATGGACGGGCAAAAGAAAAAACGAGTCGACATTTGGAGACTAAATCTCGAAAAGTTTCAAGCTGATAGGGAAAGCTTTTTGTTACGTTGTGACCATGGAAGAGACTTGGATCCAACATTTCGATCTCGAGACCAAACAACAATCCATAATCACATCAACAAGTCAGATATTACAACTCTGCCACCGGTAGCATTACATAGTCATAATTTACCTATATGAAAAATCTAGGACTTTATACTCTAATCTACAGTAATAATTCTTGTGCTTTCTTAAGAGTAAAACAATGCTTTAATATTTTCCATGATCGATTAAGGCAACTAATTATAGTTTGTAATAATAAGTAGATTATTATGAACTGAATCTGAAAAAACTTGGCTTGTATTCTTAATAACTACATTCGTTTTATCTTCAACCTTCGTAAATAATGTTGCCTTTCGCTCTAACTAAATGTTTATCTTTTCGTTGTCTCCATAAGCTGCACGCACCCACTTCACTGTACATTTTTCAGATGTTTTCTATTGCCCGTGTAACTTGTAATTTTTAGTATTTGTACTCATAACAGAAACCTTGCATTTTTTCAATCTGTTTTTATTTGAAATGTATTACTTTTTGAAACCAATTATTGAAAACCAAAGCATATATGTAAGTGTAAATATATGTAAGTATTAGAATAATTACATATATAGTGTATTTTTAAGCTACTATCTAGGTTCCCCAGTACTTCGATTCGACGCAAGTGTAGCAATTAAATTTGGCTTCAATTGATACACCTACTTCAGTTCATCTCAGCATCACTTAAAGGTTTACTGGTAGAAAATGATATTTACTTTTTAAAAACGACACGTCAAAATAACAAAAACCATAAGTTGTTTATTCTTATTACACGTCCAACATCGCTTATGCCCACAGACCATTACGGATTACATCAATCGTTTGTAAAACAAACTCAGTGAAGATGTCACTACGTTTCATAACTCGCTTTAATTTTTAGGGACCTTGTAGTTTTCTTGGCGTTGTTTAACGTTACACAACAAAACCGCGATTTAAGAGTCTCCGTATTATTCAATATACGACTTAAAAGTCTGTGTTCACACTTCTGGTTAATATGTACATGTGACATTGACATTTGGTGATTGTTGCAGATCACGTTTTTTTTTAATAATTGGGTTCACTTTCTTAAATGTAACGTGAACTTTTCCTATGTTTATAAAGCAAGGGCATGCGTCATTCAATAACAAAAAATACTGGTGTCCAGAGATTTATCGATATAAATCTTGGATGGTGCCTTTTATCTTCACATCAACTAATAGAGAATATTTTATTAGCACAGAAAAAAACAGAGATACATAAATAATATAAAAAAGAGCCAAATTAATGTTGTGGCACGCGCAATTTAGAGTTCTGTATTTTAACGTACATAGTTTTAAGAAAAAAAAAACATGTTTAGCAGTTGCTTTAAATTATTTAGATTTTCAGGCGTACACATAAAATAATCTAATAAAAAATTGTAGATCTCAAAATGGCCTACAGTAAAGTCAAGGTAAGTTTTCACTGGGTGCCCTTTTCTGATACTTCCACTAATGTTTGGCCGGTATATTTGTTGAGGAGTTTCAATATAAATTAAACTCAAAACTTGTGAACTGTATAATTTACTAAGTGCTGTTACGTTTGACATGTATGCGTTCAAATTCCAATTAGAAACAACCAATAATGACGCGCCGACAGCTGCGGGCGGTGGGGGCTGGGCGGGCGACCGCACCCCTCACCGGACGATGCACGTGCACGCGCAGACAATATTCGTACATAAATATCTATACTATTATAGAATTGTTAAATGTCAAATTTTCAAAAATCAAAGATATTTAAAAACAAATTACTCAGATCGACTAATTAAGGGCTTCTGAAACCAAATCTGTGGAAGTTTGTTTGTTTGTTTGTTCGGGCTTCACGCAAAAACCTATTACAGTCTTATAGGTACTATAGCGATTTAAATACTGCGGCATGTTTAATCAAAATCGGTCCAGTAGAATTAAAGATACAGCTTGATCCGTTTTACTAGCCGCCGCCATAACGACGTACCTTACCTCTCTCCCTCGTACCGTACGAGAGGTCAAGTAAAAGCGATTCCAATGCTTTTTAATTAAATCTATGATTGTGTCGGAATTTCGCATGTAGCGGAAAGCCGATATTCGCGCGGGAGAAGCCACAGGCAAAAGCTAGTTATATATGTATAAGATATGCTCATACTCAGTAATAACATACAGCGAGACCTTGAAAGAATGATGACTGACTACAATCTGAATTAATGTTTCCAAGGCATAATATACACATTAAAACATTTTCGATGGCTAATCGATATAACTATTCGACACATTACAACATGTTTAAAAATATTTTGAGATGTCAGGTGGATAATAGAAACTTTTACTTCCATACTATTTAAATTTTGTAAATCAAAGATATTTAAAAAGAAATAGATCGACTANTGGTGGATAGAAACTTTTACTTCCATACTATTTAAATTTTGTAAATCAAAGATATTTAAAAAGAAATAGATCGACTAATTAAGGGCTTAAACAAAATCCATCGATGTTTGTTTGTTTGTTCGAGCTTCACGGAAATACCAGCGGGAAGATTTTGTTCAAACTGTTACAGCCTTAAGGGTACTATTCCCATTTAAATACTGCGGTATATTTCAATCTGTCCAGTAGAAATGAAGTTACAGCTTGACCCCTATTTTAATAGTCGCCGTTAAGGTACGAGAGCTCAAGTAAAAGTAGTTCTATGTGTATGAAAAAATATATGAATATTGATAGGGCGAGAGAGGTGTGTCAGGATCGTAGTATGAGGGGAATGTGTGGTATGGTATGATCGTAGTATGTGGTCTCTACCCACGCCTATGCGCCTACGAATGTATGTATCTTTTAAGTTTACACTTAAATAAGAATAGTTTCTATATTTCAATACTACATTTATATTATTTTTATGAAGTCTGTTCTGTGCATAATGTACGAGTTCCGATGATAACTGAAAACTGGTGGGCTGTCCAATAAATTAAATCAGCGCACCATCTAGTGTCTAAGTAGACGGCAATAAATAAATTCGCATATATAATTAATCTTACAACTAGCTAATGAATGAGTTACATCATCATGAATATATTAGCCAACATCCATTCTGGACATATGTTTAATGATTGCGACACCGAACGGCTATTAGCTGTTTGCATCCACCGATTGGCCACAACCTTCAAATTGGGTCATCGATCCTGTTAGCCGGGGGTCGACTCCCATTACACTTCCCAGTTCGGGGTCGCCGCTCCAGTTAGTTAGGGCTCCAATATCCACCAATTCTGTGAGCTATGTGTCCTGCACACTGCCACTTCGGCTTTGCAATCTTTCGAGCCACGTCGGTGGCTCTAGTTCTGCTGATTACCTCATTACTGATTACGTCATTACATCATAATACTGTAATCGAAAAAAATTGGCAAACCGACAATGATCTCCATTACACTGTGAAAAATGTAAAATGAAAACTAAGCGGTAACAGTCGAAACCACTAAATAGAAAATATACACATCATCATCATCATTTCAGCCCGTAGCTGTCCACTGCTGAACATATGTAGGCCTCTCCAATTGAATTCCAGCGCGACCGATCCATAGCCACCTGCATCCAGCGAGACCCAGCGATCCTCACCAGGTCGTCGGTCCATCTCGAAGGTGGCCGTCCTACACTGCGCTTGCTAGTACGTGATCTCCATTCAAGGACCTTTTTGCCCCATCAGCCATCCGATCTTCGCGCTATGTGGCCTACCCATTGCCACTTCAGCTTGCTTGTCCTACGGGCTATGTCAGCGACTTTCGTTCTTCTACAGATCTCCTCATTTTAAACTTGATCTCGTAGAGAAATACCAAACATAGCCCTCTCCATAGCTCGCTGCGCGACATTGCTCAATGTCGCGCAGCGAGCTATGGAGAGGGCTGAAAAAGACCTTTTGTGAAGCACCACGTCTCAGAGCCGTAAGTCATACACATACCTACTACATATTAGTTCGTCGATCTCGGCGCGGATTAGTATAATACAGACCCCGATTATCTATTAAATTAATTGAATAGAAATTATTTTAAAATAGGCTGCGTAGCGCCGATATAAGCTTCATCTCTTCCAGCGGATGTTGTGAGAACCAGCCAAGGGATATACCAGGAAATGAGCAGCAGCGTTATCCTGTTATTGAATCAAAATCAACTGCGATCTCAATGACGCTCCTGCTGTGTTGTGTAGCGACCCACTTCTTACACTGATCAATGAAGTCCTGTATAGCGCCCAGCAAACAACTTGAAAAATATCTTGAACGCGCAGTAGTCTTTTTATAAATAGATAATGAGGTATTTCAGAATCACCACTTTTGTCAACATAATTACCGGCATGTAAAATGGCGGCTTTGGCTTTTTGGGTCATTATTTTTAAAAGGGCTACCACGTATACAGGATTTTGTTCAAGTTGATTGTTGGGCATTATACCCATAATAAAAACAAAGATAAATTATTAAAGACGCGAAAATATCCTAAGAGGGGCGTTTCAATTAAAAAAGCAAGCACCAATAGTGTAAGAGCTGTTGTGGCATTTTTTGCCCATTACATTATCTACAGGTTTATATGTCATATCTCTGTATGAAACATTTTTTAAAAGGAATGATTTCCCATGTGAAGATCTACTTCACTACATAGTACCACACGTCCTCAACAGATGGGGCAAGATTAAAGTAACGACATTAAAAGTCTGAATCACGCGCATGAAGTTTAATAGCGACTTAGCGTATACGAGGTCTGTTCAAAAAGTATCGCGAATTTTGAATTTCCGTGGGCTATGTATATTCGATGTTCGATTTTTGTATGGCGTTAAGTTGGTACTCATGTCCCTAACTTATGCTGAAAAAGTCGGCCATTTTGAATGTTTAGTTCATTGTTGACAGCTATATTGGTTGGACGTGTTTTGGCTTGTCTTCGAGTTTTGCCTATTCTATAAAATGGATCAAAGAATTTGTATCAAATTTTGTGTGAAAAACAAAATTAAGTACGCGGACGCATTTCGAATGTTGACTGTGGCATATCTTGAAGCTACCTTGGACCAAAGCAACGTTTATCGGTGGTACAAAATGTTCTCAGAGGGCCGAGAAGATGTGAACGACGAAAAGCGTGCCAGACGCCCGAGCACATCAACAGACGAAAACATTGATGAGGTGAAGAAAAGAATATCAACCAATCGTCTAGAGAACTTGCTGAGGACCTAAACATATCGATTGGCTCGTGCTATTCGATTTTTACCAATGATTTGGGCATGAGACGGATCGCCGCAAAATTCGTGCCAAAATTGCTCAATTTCGAACAAAAACAGTGTCGCGTTAACATTGCTAAGGAGCTGTTGAACTCGGTCCGCGACGACCCAAATTTGCTGCAAAGAGTTAAAACTGATGACGGATCATGGGTTCATGGTTATGACGTGGAAACCAAAGCTCAATCATCATAATGGAAGCTGCCGCATGAGCCCAAACCGAAAAAAGCGCGCCAAGTTCGGTCGAATATGAAGGTTTTGCTCAAAATTTTCTTCGATTGGAGAGGCGTGGTGCATCATGAGTTCTTGCCACAGGGTCGTACAGTCAATAAGAAATATAATACCTGCAAGCTATGCGTAATTTGCGCGAAGTAATCCGCCAGAAATGCCTGGATTAGTGGAAGAACAAAAATTGGCTTTTGCCCCATGATAACGCCCCTGCCATGCATCGTTGCTTGTGCGCGAATTTTTGGCTAAAAACAACACCGTATTCCCCAGACCTGGCCCTCTGTGACTTTTCCTGTTCCCTAAATAGAAGAGGCCCATGAAAGGACGACGCTACACCACGATTGAAGCGATAAAAACGGCATCGAAGGAGGAGCTGAACAAGATCACAAAAAAGTTTTTTTTTAAGTGCTTCGAGGATTGGGAAATACGTTGGCATAAATGTATTATGTCCGAGGGGAATTACTTTGAAGGGGACAAAATAGATATTACTGAATAAATAAATAGTTTTTGAAAAAACACAAAATTTGCGATACTTTTTGAACAGACCTCGTATACAACGTCCCGACATCTACCGTCGGGGCAGTGGCAGGCCCTGCCAGACATAACACCCGTCTGGCCGGAAGATCTTCCCTTTTCCGATACCGCCACTTCTGCCACACTTCAACTTATAACTAATGACGTAATCATTAACGTCATCATTCACCTCGCCATACTCAGTAATATTAAAATTTAGCTTTTCGAGGATACCGGAATGTCGAAATAAAAAGTAATCAAGTAGATACTTAATATTCTTAAGAAAAACTTGTTCTTCTAAAGGCCACGAAGACTACCTTTCGACAGATGAGAATAATATTAAAAAATAATGAATAGTTAACCTTATTTAAAATATTATTATAAAATTGTGAAATGTCAAATTTTCAGAAATTAAAGATATTTAAAAACAAACTACTCAGATCGACTAATTAAGGGCTTCTGAAACCAAATCCGTCGATGTTTGTTTGTTCGGGCTTCACGCAAAAACTAGCGCGTAGATTTTGGTCAAACTGTTACAGTCTTAAAGGTCCTACTATTCAGACTTAAATAATGCTGCATCTTTCTTCAAAATCGGTCCAGTAGAATTGAAGATACATCTTAATCCCTGTTTTAGTAGCCGGCGTTAAGATACGAGAGCTCAAGTAAGTTATTTTTAGGCTTTTTATAGAAATCTATGATTGTTTCCAGACTTCCCATGTAACGGAAAACCAACATTTAAGCGAGCGGAACCGCGGGGAAAAGATAGTTTAAAATATTATAAAACTAGCTGAAATCCACAGCTTCAATCGAATAATTTTTGATGGTGATAATGATGGTATCTATGTATGTTCGTCACTATCATAATCTAACTTCCGTAGTAAATTCCAAAACAACCGGTTATCAGATTAAAGCGTGTAGACGTGGCTGACAGACACTCCACTATCGCTTTTATTATATTAGTGTGGACTTTTACAATATCAGTAGGTTGGTCTATCTGACTGCCGCTCGCGGCTAAAGATATAGAACAAAGATATTAAAAAAAAAACTACTCAGATCGATTAATTAATGGCTTCGAAACCAAATCGGTCGATGTTTGTTTGTTTGTTTTTTCGATCTACGAAAAAATCTACGGGTAGACTTTAGTCAAACTGTTATTCTTAAAGGTAGTATTCCGACGTAAATACTGCGGCATGTTTCATCAAAATCGGTCCAGTAGAACTAAAGATAATAGTTTGATCCCTGTTTTATTTAGTAGCCGCCGTTAAGGTACGAGAGCTCAAATAAAAGTCATTGTAAGGTTTTTTATATAAATCTATGATTATTTCTGTATTTCCCGTGGAACGGAAAACCGACATTCACGCGAGCGGAGCCGCGGGCAAAAGCTAGTATAATCCATACTATTACAATATTGTTAAATGTCAAATTTTTAAAAATTAAAATTATTTAAAAACAAACTATGCAGATCGACTAATTAAGGGCTTCTGAAACCAAATCCGTCGATGTTTG
>WUAW01026874.1:22138-37755 GCA_017165845.1 Thaumetopoea pityocampa | reverse complement strand
TACTTTGGGAACTATGGTTCTATTATCTTACATAAATAATATATTTGGTTGTGAAACTTCAGACCAGAACAAATCCAATATCTAGTGATAATTACAATGATTTCATATTAATTGTAATATATGAAATAATAAATAATCACCGCTGACCCTGACATATTTCAAGCTAGCGATAACTAATTCAACAATATGACAATCCCGGATAGAAGATTTACATTTATATACATAATTAAGAAATACTTTGACGATAAATAGAATTCTGTGTGAACGAATAATTTAGAATATTTTTAATATCCTAATTAATTACAAAATTTTGTTCTAAAAGATTACAAGTAACCAAATCAGTAACATTTTAAAACATAATAATGGAAATATCAAAAAAATCTGAACATACTAAGTATTACCTACAGCTACTCACTCACAGATGGCGCTAGTAGCAAACATTCGCATACTGAATCTTGAAGTATTGAAATAATTTAAATATTTATACTTTTCACTATCGTAATTATTTCATGACCGCAATAGGATTTTGATCATGAAAAATTATTTGCATCTTCATTCTTTATAATGAAATAAATAATTTTTAGAGTATTTAAATGTTACATTTATTAATTACTTTTGAATATTTGCTCTAGATGCTACAAAAAACTTGTTATTTCTTAATTCTTAATTGATATAATCATACTGTGTAGCACCGGAATAATAATAGCGTCATTCCATCTCTTTCCGGAGACGCTGTGAGATCCATCTGAGGGCTTAGTTCCCAAAGTGGTACAGATGGACCCCCAGGGGTCCACGGGAGACTCGACGGGGGTCTACGTTGGCGTACGCAAATTTCCATAGTTAGATCTAATCTTTACATTTTTTATCGAGTTTTGGGAATACGGTAGAAATGTAGCTGCAGGGGGTCCACCGGAACCAGATAAATTTTGAAAGTGGTCTATGAGAAATAAAAAAGTCTGGGGACCTTAGATCTAAGGGATGGACTAGGATAATGGCCGGCTGCGTTATCCTCGGGTCCCACCAACATCTATTGTGATCTCCAAAATGTACGTCAAGTGTATTACGATAAATATTTCCTTTATATGGCGGAGGTCCACATCTAGCTGTGAATTATCACCTTATTTATTTATTGAGCATATAACAGTTACACATTGTGTATTACTTAAATAACAAATATAAGAATATTGTAGTGTATCATATGTGATGGTAATAATGTATTAATGACTTCGTATTTTCTATTATTTGAATTTAATTACTAATTAAAACTCTATGTTGTATAACTATTTAGCCCTAAAGCAAAGGAATCACGGTAATAATCAGAGAGACCTTCAGCCATAATCGATATGACAGCAGTGTAATAAAATAAAGCACTTTGTTGGAGAAGGGCGATATCATAACTGTGGCTAGCGATAGCGGAGTTACTCGACGCGCAACCTTGCAGAGTTTATTGCTCCTACCAGGCGGGGAGGCTGGGAGGCGAGCGGGGCGCGGGGGGAGTGGCCATCTAACCTCCAGTGACACGATCACCACAGCTAAACGATATCAGTACGCCAATAACTATTTAAAAATACAACCCATCTAATCTAATCTAAACAATAATAAACAATGACATGTCTGCGGGTAGACCGTACGGGCTGTGCCGATGTTCAAGTACTATACTCACCTGACTACGGTACGTCGTGTTACGCAGACTAGCGTTTAGGCATTCTAGGCTATATATATATATAAATACATATATTTAATATATTCGAAATTTCCCTCCATGACAGAATCCGTAATGAGATAATCCGCAGGAGAACTAGAGTCACCGACGTGGCTCTAAGGATTGCAAAACTGAAGTGGAAGTGGGCGGGGCACATAGCTCGCAGAACCGATGGACGTTGGGCTCTTAACATGCTGGAGTGGCGACCCCGAACCGGAAAGCGTAGTGCGGGTAGACCCGCGATTAGGTGGACCGATGAAGGTCGCGGGTAATCGGTGTGGCAATCATTATAGGAGGCCTATGTCCAGCAGTGGACATCTGTGGGCTGATATGATGATGATATTTTGAATGTCTGTTGATATNACGAACCGGAAAGCGTAGTGCGGGTAGACCCGCGATTAGGTGGACCGATGAAGGTCGCGGGTAATCGGTGTGGCAATCATTAGAGGAGGCCTATGTCCAGCAGTGGACATCTGTGGGCTGATATGATGATGATATTTTGAATGTCTGTTGATATATAAGAAGTTTACATAGCTACATTGGTGGTGTAGTGGTGTTAGATACGACTTACGATCAATAGATCGCCTATTCAATCCCGGCCCCGTATCACTGAATTTTTTTCCAATTCATGTACAATGTAGACACCAATGTACTCAACAGAGAAAGAAAGTTCCATGAGAAAACCTGCGTGCGCGCATGGGTGTGTGAAGTTTACCAGCCCGCACTAGGCAAACGCGGTAGACTACGGCCTAATCCTCGTCCTGATTAAGGGAAGTGCGAGCCCCTTTAGTAGGGACCAATATGGATGATGATGTTGACATAAAAAAATAAAATATTCAAAATAAATGCCACCGCAAGAGTATAGTGAGTTTTGTCGGTGTTATGAATAATTGAATGATTATTAGTGACGAAAGCTACCATTCAACAGCTGCAATACAATTCTCTAGTCCACCTGACGACGTGGTTATCCTTCACACCATATTTGTGCCAGCGAGGTTTGCTGTGACATTAATGTTTTTTTTTATATATATATAAGAGGGGGCAAACGGCCCAGCGTGTCACCTGATGGTAAGTGGTCACCGCCGCCCATAGACACACCCGCAACACCAGATGGATCGCCGGTGCGTTGCCGGCCTTTAAGAAAAGTGTAAGCTCTATTCTTGAAGGTCCCCAAGTCGTATCCGCTTGGAAAAACCGACGCTGGGAGCTCATTCCACAGTGGCAGTAATTCTGTTGTAACAGAACTTAACTAAATTTTGACTCTCCCTATCTTTTACTAATGTCAAACGCCAAAAGGAGATAACTACAATTTTGGAGCTGTCAGTTTCATTTGGACACGTCATAATGAAGAGATTTAGACGCGATCTCGGAACATGTCGACTAAAGATACGCAAAAACACAACATTTTTTTTACCTTTTGACAGAAATGTAGGTTGGTGCTCACTAAAAGTATTTGCTGTCTCGTTTTGGTGTTTGGCATTAGAAAAAGATAGGGATATTCTAAATATAGTTAAGTTCTCTTACAACAGAATTACCACAAATGTTACAAATTTTTTGCTCTAGTAATGTAAATACGTGCATTAGCATACTAATTTCATGTTAAACGCATGCAGTTCGCAAACATAGCGAGATAATTATTATGACTATGACTATCGACTGGTACTATCTGCTGTTCTTGATGAAGTTTACTGTTCTATATTCAGGTTGTTTACTTTTCCACGCATGCCTCGCTTAAGTACTCCTAGCAACAACATAACGCATTCTGCACGCTACTTATCGGAACAATGCCATTTAACATATACACGTAGTACATAACGTAAACACTAGCTGCAGTCTGCGGTTTCGCTTACGTTTTTAATTTTTTTTTTAATTTTTAGTTTTAATTACCGTAGTACCTCTTTGTAAAGACGTTTTTGGAGTTCCCTTTTTGGTCTAAAATTACTAAGCTAATTCACCCCTTTAGAGGTAAGATTTTGAAAAACGCCGATGTAAGTGTACATTTACTTCTAACCAGAAGTAGGTATATTAAATTTTGTGCTTCTTACATTGAAAATGACAGACTACCATCCCTTATTTTACTCCCTTAGGAATGATATTTTCAAAAATCTTTTCTTAGTGGATGCCTACAGCATAAAAGGTACCGACAGCCAAAATTTCAAGTTTGTGACTCAGGCGGCTTAGCCTCTGGGCGGATGAATCAGTCAGTCAGTCAGTCAGTCAGGACAAGTAATTATATATTTATTGAACTTTAGTTTTATATATTAATGTATTTCTGTGTGACGCCCGCGTAATAATAGCGTCACTCCATCTCTTCCTGTAGTTGCTGTGAGAACCAGCTGAGGGGTGCACCAGGGGATACCCTGGTGCACCCCTCAGGATACTGTTATTCAACAAAATCTACTGCGATCTTCAAGACGCCTGCCGAGCCTGGAGATCACCAAATCCCTCCTTTTTAAGGTGGAGGTTTATGTCCTATAATGGGCTTCAAAAAGCTAGGTAGAAGGTACAAATAAGTATCGGAACTCTTCTGTTTTGGTATTTATGTGTACCATCGGTCCCCTATAAAAAAATACATAAAATATTAATTCTCTTTATCACCTATAATTACAAAATATTTATAAAAAGCATTTAAGCTGGTACATCATTTACTGGTACATATAGTGTACCAGGAGTCTCGGAAGGGTTAAGGAGATCACAAGGAATAAGTTCTTCTTCTTCTTAATCGTACACTCCTGGCGAAGTGGTCTTGGTCATGGATCATCTGATAGATCGGTTACAGCTTTTGTGAGACTTCGCCATCCCTTTGTGTTCTAGGAATAGGAATACAGTATGGGGTTCTTCAAGAGGGGAGTAAATAGTTTTCTAAAAGGTGGTCCATGGGCTGCGATAACTGCTTAACATCAGGCGGAGTGTAAGCGTGTTTGCCATCATTGTGGTATAAAATTATAATGATAAGTTATGAGAAGTGATTACCGTCTTCCGATGCCGCACGCGCCGCGCAACGCCCTCACGTGACTCGTCCTATATTTAACACGAGGACTCAGAGTGAGGTTACTGCGTCGTCCTCTAAGCTGCGGCTTACCGTGTGCACGCATCCGTCGGAGTGACCCATATACCGATAAAACTGTATTTATTCATGAGCTCGTCGCTCGATTGCCTTTGTCGCCTATCATCAACGCTTCTACACATATAAAATACTAGCTTTTGCCCGCGGTTCCACCCGTGTGAATGTCGGTTTTCAGTTACATAGGAAATCCCGAGACAATCAGACTTATACAAGAAGCTTCTAACCACTTTTACTTGACCTCTCGTACCTTAACAGTGGCTACCAAAACAAGGATCAAGCTGTATCTTCAATTCTACTGAACAGATTTTGATGAAACATGCCGCAGTATTTAAGTACGAATAGTACCTTTAAGACTGTAATAATTTAACCAAAATCAACCCGCTGGTTTTTGCGTAAAGCCCGAACAAACAAACATCGACGGATTCGGTTTCAGAATCCCTTAATTAGTCGATCTGAGTAGTTTGTTTTTAAATATCTTTCATTTTTGAAAATTCGACATTTAACAATTTTATAATATTATATTATAGATAGATGGGGGAAGGTTTGTTTTAATAATAATATTTTATTTTTATTTTAACACTCGTAATACAGCTATTTGATAGGAACACAGGAACTTGTATTATTGGGTCATTAATAATAATAATATTAAGATTGCTCTTAAATATGGCTTAGTGAAGTCTGTCGCACCGCAGTTATTATCAGTAACAGTCTCTTTTACATACATACGTATGTATACTCACGCCGACATCCCACAAGGGTAGACTGAGACCATAGTACATACTACATACATACATACAGTCACGCCTCTTTCCCATCGGGGTAAGCAGAGACCACTTCTTTCCACCTGCTACGATCGTTTAATGAGCAAAGTGGATATCCAGCCTCTTTTAGTTCTCGAAAAAGGCCATATCACGCTCTACTAGGAGCTGCCTGCTATCACAGACCGAACTGTTCTGGTGAACAAGCCTAATACTGTGATAACAGATGTGATACTGCTTGATGTTGCTATACCATGTGATGAGAACCTCGTCAATACTGAAAAGGAAAAAATAAACATAATATTTGGAGCTTGCCTTCGAGGTTACCGCCATGTGGAATATGGAATCAACTAACATTATTCCGACAGTCGTGCCTGTTAACGGTCTGATAGTGAAGAGCTTCGACCAACACGTTTAGCTCTCGCTAAGCAGACGGAAGAAGAGCCTGATACAGAAGGCACGGCTCGCATTGTTAGCAAGTTCCTCGCTCTAGAGTTCTACCCACCGATAGCGTGGGCTGTAGTCCTCGTTATCGGCGGAGCTCCATTTTTTTTTTGTATTTCCCTTATTTTTATGTATATTTTATAAAAAATTGATTTAATGACAAATATATCGATATTAATAAAATTCACACACTGATCTAGTCCGAAACATAGGATTCACGGATAAATACTAAATAGATGAACATGTCCATGACTCATATTCAAAAATTTGTGCCGAGAAAAAATAACAGGGAATGCTATTTATCCGAGGAGATTATTTTTAACTTCAATAATGGTATGGAACAATTCGTGCGGGTCTATTTTCAGCTGACGAGTGTTCGCGGTGCGTAAATGTCGTCGTGTGCAGCAATCTCCCATTGACCTACATGCGCACGAAATTTTTGTGTACAATATTTATTCAAATCGAGGTACGAAACGATTTGCTTCCACGTTCATAATACGTGCGGCCAAAGACTGGAATAGTCTTCTTGCGTCAGTAATTCCGTCCGATTATAATGTAGGTGTCTTTAAGACAAGAGTGTATGAGTTTTATTAAGCTAGTATGTTTTACCACTTCAGGTTACATCGCCACTTATCATCAGGTGGGATTGTAGTCAAGTACTGGCTTAATTATTGTAAAATAAAATCATTTTTTTCATCCAGTAAAAATATTACATATCTGTGGTTCTGTTTTAATACTAGCATACTCACTTTACTTATTACAACTGTTATCATACATACATACACTCACGCCGATATCACATAAGGGTAGGCAGAGACCACAGTACATACTACATACATACAGTCACGCCTCTTTCCCATAGGGGTAGGCAGAGACCACTCCCTTCTACCTGCTACGATCGTTTGATGTAGCAAAGTGGCTATCCGCAGCCCAATATTATTAGTATTATTACTACTATTATCCCTAGTCCATATTCATCCCCACTACAGAAGCACGGACCTCTCCTCATAGCGGGTATTAGACAATACCGGCCTAGTGCGGGTTGGTATTACCGTGGGATCCGTTAGCAAAAGGGAAGTTAGTAGTGTTCGCAGCTGGTACCGAGTAGTGTGAAGTTGGAGGAGGGATATCACTGTGATAAATACTTTAAAGATCGTGGGAGAAATAGTAAATCTCTCGCTCGTCCTGCAGGGCTACCAGACAAAATAATTGCTCACCTTACTAGATTGCTTGTTATCAATTATCTGGAATTCATCATCATCATATCAGCCGATAAACGTCTACTGCTGAACATAGGCCTCTCTCCTAATATTATATTATTCGCGATTTTAATTAGGTAATCGGTTCACCCAGTCGGGGATCGATCCACAACAGCTCTTTGGTTTATGGTCGCCATTCCAAAACTTTAGGACACCCAACGTCAAAAGTTTAAAAATATTTACAACTGCATTAATAACGAATATATCTTTGTATTGGGGAACTTTAAATCATTATGGAGGTTAATTTTAATTTTTTTTTATTTTTCAAAATTATGCCCAGTTTTATTTTTTATCCATCTGCAAAGATTACAACGATTATTACAGTTTTCTAGAGTAAAATCATTTACAAGATATAGCCAACTTACCTTGTAGATACTGATGTATCTACAAGGTAAGTAACAAGTTTTTATAAACTACACAAACTAATAATAACTCTGTATCTTTGTTTCCTTATACAGACGGTTTTTTTAAAGTTATGTACGTTCTAGGGACCCCACCCCCACATACACTGCGCGTAATGCAACAAATACTTGTTAGATTTATTAAATTTTTTAGTTCGTAGTATATCCTTGAAGACTTATACAGCTAATCAATGTCTTGGTAGCCGTCGTTAATGTACGAGAGCTCAAATAAAAGTGGTTCTAAGGCGTTTTATATAAATCTATATTTGTTTCTGGTATTTCCACGTAGCGGAAAACCAACATTCACGCGAGCGGAACCGCGGGTAAAAGCTAGTGTGGTATAAAAGTAGATAATGCTACTTCTCTTCCTCTAAGTCGGTATCATTTCCCGAAGGTCGTGTTTAGTTAAAATACAATTTTTGGTCGCTCGATGCACTATGATCTTGCATATGCTGCTGTCTTCAACGTTCAGCTTCAGGTATTGGCGGGCCGGTGAGGGTCTTCACTAAGTCTGACCAACTGGTGGGTGAGTGACCGCGTGGTCTTCTCCTCTCGATCTGACCCGTTTTCTATGAGTTGTTAATGTAACTCTACGGCTCTTTGTCGCATGCAAATAAAATCACGTCGATCCATTGCTCTGTTGTCATGTTGAAAAGAGCTAACGAACAAACACATTTTAGCATTTATAATAATAGAGATTTTGTGTAATAAACATTTTAATAGTTAGCGACGTTTGACAGTGCAATTCAAAATTGTAATATGGTATTATTTAAACAGCTGGTTTTAAAATAATCGATGGCATTTTCCACAAGTAAATGTATATTAATACATTTGTTTTATTTTGATGGTCGCATTAATTAAACTTGCATTAACGTCATAAAATAATTATGTTTCAAGTTGACGTCAAGTTCAAATAAATATCTTTGACTTCTGTGACCCACAATATTAACTCATACACGAATTGAATTATTTGTATTTCAAAAAGTAAGATACTCCAGAGAATGAGAAATAGGATCCAGTATTTTTAATATTTTGTTATATAGCTGTATAACCCGTGACTTCGTTTGCATCGTCTTTTAATAAATATAATCCATGATAGGAGTTGCCTACAAATCAGTTCTGATATTTTCACATAAGAGTCACTAATCTATATAATATTTGAATTTGGTTTAATTGTAGAGAATTAATTGGCTGCCATACATATTGTTAAATAAAACCTTACGGTGATAGTCGAGTGACCTTTCCTTGTTTTTAAGATTTGGCCTGGTTTTTATATAAATCTATGATTGTTTCGGGATTTCCCATGTAGCGGAAAACCAACACACACGCGGGCGGAGCCGCGGGCAATGGCTAGTTTATATATATTACTAGCTTTTGCCCGCGGCTCCGCCCGCGTGGTTGTCGGTTTTCCGCAACAAGGGAAACCCCGACACAATCTTAGATTTATATAAAAAGACTGAACCACTGTTACTTGATCTCTCGTATATAAGCGCTGGCTACTAAAACAGGGATCAAGCTGTATCTTCAATTCTACTATACCAATTTTGATGAAACATGCCGCATTAATTAAGTCGGAATAGTACCTTTAAGACTGTAACAGTTTAATCAAAATCTACTCGCTGGTTTTTGCCTGAAGCCTGAACAAACATCAACGGATTTGGTTTCAGAAGCCCTTAATTAGTCGATCTGAGTAATTTGTTTTTAAATACCTTTGATTTTTGAAAATTTGACATTTAACAATTTTATAATAGTAATAGATAGATATTCTTTTTTATATTCGTCCTTTATTTTGTATTAGTTTTCGTATTGTTTCAATGCCCACCAAAAACGCGCATTAAATAATTTTCACGTATTGGCACAGTCCTAACGAGAACGCTTGAGATAAACTAGGTACATAATGGAAAGGTGTATTGCAAAATTAATTCAATAACAATAGTGACTGGATTAATGAAGGTATTTAAAGGCTAATACAGTATGTAAGCCGCATAGCAAAATTCGGTCAATGCTATTCTGATTTGCACTGCGCACCGCTGATTACATCCGTCCCGTCACCCAGTAATGTGTAAAAGGATATAATAAATTGGTTTGAAGTCGATGCGATTCGCCTATTTGGTCTTCTCAATTCTGGTTAGGTCATCGTCCATAATCATCCCCAGTCCATACTCATCCCCACTACAGACGGATCTTCCATTATCAGGAGGGCGATTAGGCCGTAGTCTACCACGCTGGTGTAGTGCGGGTTGGTAGATTTCACACACCCATGTGAGTATGCAGGTTTCCTCACGAAGCTTACCTTCTCCGTTGAGTACATTCGTGTCTACAATGTAGACCGTACATGAATTACAAATAATAACTCAGTGGTACGGGACCGGATCAAACTCGCAACATTTCGATCGCGAGTCGTGTCTATAACCACTACACCACGAATCTACGCCAACATATAATTAATAAAAATCGCAGAACAACTGATTTTAAGGGTAGTTTTAAATATTCAGCGATCAAAATTGAATATAATCTCCCTCTTTCGAAATATTGAATCAATTTAATCTTTTCCTAATCATATCGAAGAATGTTCCGATGCGGGAAATGAATGGTGTGTGGACCACCATTTATAGCCCATAAAGACAATGAGAAATATTGTTGAGATGAAAAGTTTGAGAAGTATAGCTGGAGTGAATCTGATGGATAAAAAGAGAAATAGTGAAACAAGGGAAATCTGTGATATGAAAGAAGATGTAGTGACAAAGATAGAGAAAGGAATGCTTAGATGGTTCGGACATATAGAGAGGATGGATGAAAGAAGATTGACGAA
Organism: Thaumetopoea pityocampa; assembly: GCA_017165845.1. Classification (NCBI taxonomy): domain Eukaryota; kingdom Metazoa; phylum Arthropoda; class Insecta; order Lepidoptera; family Notodontidae; genus Thaumetopoea; species Thaumetopoea pityocampa. The sequence goes on along the minus strand of WUAW01026874.1, from coordinate 27,312 downwards.
ATAGATTTATAAGACGAGTCTGAATAGGCAAGTCGGTAGGAGTCGACCCAAGCGAACGTATCTCGACCAAATCGAAGTCGTGTTGAAGAAAGGCCAGGTTAGGAGTACCCACAACCGACGAGCATGTATGAAAGCGTTGATGAAAGTAGAAGAAGCGAAAGATATATGTCAGGATCGTAGCACGTGGAAAGAAATGGTCTCTGCCTATCTCAGCGGGAAAAGGGCGTGACTGTCTGTATGTAAAGACAACGAATACATTAGTTCCATCTATCTCTCTCCGTAAATGCTGTGAGAACTAGCCGAGGGAGTCATTAGAGTAAGGGACAGGAGCGTTATCCTGTTATTCAATTAAAACTTATTGCGGTCTCCAAGTCGCCAACCAAGCGTGGAGATTACGGCAAATGCCTCCTTTTTAAGGAGAAGGCCCATTATAGGAGAAGACATCTGACTTTCATGGGCTGTTGGTGATGAATTGCAAACCTTCGAAATGAAAGGAGCAAAGAAAATATTTTAGCTTCAGCATGGCACGAAGTACAAAAGAAAAACCGTAAATACACGTTCACTGGAGAAGTACATAAAAATTAAAATACAGTGAATACAATAACGAATCAAAGATTGCAGTGTGATGTAATTAAATTCTGTTATAGAATCAATTTTAAGTTTAATATAAATAAGAAAATAGTATCGTGTTTTATGACGTTTATTTAAATAAAAATAACCGAGAACTCACTTAAATAAAAATATTAGTAGAAACTGCACGTCTACTATAATTCGTTATCGTACGAAATTTGCTTGAAATGTGTTAATTATAGCAATATTAATTTGAAGTCTTCATTGGTTCTATGATTTATTGTGTAAGTATACCATTTCAAAAGTATACATAAAAGGATGTCGGGCGATCATGAAGAATTGGGTTGAAGTCTACAATCCGTAGCAGGCATAATTTTAACGGGTAGAGACAATTATACTATTCGGAAATTCAAATTGAAAATGTATTTGCATCATGAGTATTTATAGATAACATAATATATCCTGTATGTGATGAGACTCCTAAAGAATTAAAGAGAGAAATGATAACCCTAGATAAAATATGCCTAACTTTAGATGGCGCAACTATCACAAACGTCTGAAATTGTGAGAGTCCAAAGAAGCTTGGAGTACTTTGAAAGTTGTACGGGTACAATTTAAATGATTTTGATTGTGTGGAGATGTACATAAATGCTGTAATGTCAACAGTACATGAATTAGTAGATACCGGAAAGGTTACTAGAGATACATCTTTAGCTGCAATTTTACTAGGAGGGTTGACAGCTCGTTATGATCCTTTGATTATGGTATTAAAGAATTTCACAGTGCATATTTCAAATGAACTCGTAAAGATTAATTATTCACAGACTTTTCGAGGTCAATTGAATCTGAACTGAATCATATATGTTAAATGCAATTTCAAGGTCTAATTGTAAGAAAACTAAAAATAAAACTTACATCACACAAAATATAACTATATAAACAGATGTTATGTAATTATTAAGCATAATTTTCTTGTACACCTAAGATGCGCTACAGACCTTTAAGGCTTTGTCAACATATATGCTATCATTTTATCAGTTTGTAAATATTTGATATCTATTACATCATTTACTATTTCTTCTCTAATAAAATGATGTTTTGTGTCTATATGTTTTGTCCTATTATGGCCGATTGGATTGGAATCAATTTTTTGTATTGGTGTTCAAATTATATTATTAGAAATTGTAGGTCTATATTTACTAACAAATTCCACCTCAATAAAGAAATAAAAAGGGTCTACATATGGAATCTGTTGTTAATATTACCTTGAGACAGAATTCTTCTTAATCTTACTACTATTATAAATGCGAATGTTTGGATGGATGGATATTTGTTACTTAATCACGTGAGAATGGCTGAAGGGATCTGGATGAAATTTGGCGCAGAGATAGATTATAGTCTGGAATAGCACATAGTCTACTTTTTATCCCGGAAACATGTACGGGTCCCGCGGGATAGATTTATTTTTGTTTTTCACAGAGCAAGAGATCGACATGATTTTTCGCAAAATGGTAGTTTAGGGGTCAGAGAATGATTGAGAGTTGATCACATTTTCATCAGGCCGTCAGTTATTACACATAAACATCCAAATTTCCACGCAAACGAAATCGCAGGCAACAGTTAGTTTATTCATATTTTTGTTCCAATTCTCCTTAACCAGGTCGAGATTTAAAAAGCAATTAATCTGACAGAGCCACCCCCTTCACTTATAAAGGGATTACAACTATATTTAGAGGTCCCCAATTTTTTTATCTCAGACTACTGTATTACATGTTTATCGGTTTTCGGTAGACCCCTGCTTAATTAAAATAGAATTTTCGCAAATTCATTAACTTCAAATGTATTTTTGACTTCTGGTATGAATCATAAAACTCTTGGAAGTCGTTGCCGACCCCTGGTGAAGATCACTTTGGGTATCAATGCTATATATAATCACCCATATATTTTTATGTTTTTAATGCAAGTACAATTGTCTAATAATTGACTTAAAAAAAATCAGTAACTGAAAATACCAAACACGGCATGCGTTATAAAAATAAGTTGTTAAAAAAAATTGCAAGTGAATAACTATGCAATATTAACAATGGGAAAACTATGAGTTCTATTATTATATGCTAAATGGTTATTTTTCATTAAAAGAATCGCTTGAAACCAGAAATTGATATATATATATATATATATATATATATATATATATCTATGATATTACCTACATAAATTTATAGATTGGTCAGGGAGTACTTGGTCTTTTAGTCTGTCCGGCGAATAGACTTAAGTATACGGGTAAGCGACCTCGGCCCCCCGAGCTACTTCTGTCTCTTACTCCTTCCAAGATAGTAGTATCCTATACCCTATAGTGCTTTTCCTAAATTCTATATTCCTTGCCTCAAGATACCTTTCCTACCTTATCCTCCTTCCGTGGGAACGCAATGAGGAATTTTAATCACTATTGAACCTTATAAAATGGCGGCGTCGTGGTTTGCCTCACGACAAGTCTCGTTTTCTGCAGGGCTGAAAAGTGGGTCACGGATAGCCACTTTACTACATTAAACGATCGTAGCAAGTGGAAAGAAGTGGTCTCTGCCTACCCCAATTCTTCGGTAGTATAGAGGTCAATATCCCGCCGATGTCGCGGTAGACCAGGGTTCGATTCCTCGCCAGAGAACAGGGAAATAGTCGTGACTGTATTTATGCATGTAAATTTATTGATTATAGTTAGGCGGTTTCGATAGGCCACATTTGATACTCAACCACTTAACCTTGTAACCACGGCCACACATATTATTTTTTTCAAATTTATAACGTCAGAATTTGACGACCTTTTTTCAGTTACTAAATATACATTTATTTCAATGATGAAAAAGAATATAATTTTACGATTTAATTTGACTAATAAACCTTTCTAAACGGTTTAAGACCAGAGGTCTTTAAGCTTTTTTGTCTTGTAGACCACTTGTAATGTTTTTCACTTTTGGATTGACCCCCAAAGCGTAGTTAATATAACATTGTTGTAAATTATTAACATTAAATTTGTATTAAATTATTAACTTCAAATGTGGTTTTGACAGTTGGCGTGGACCCCTTGCAGGATATCGTCAACCCCTGGGGGTCGATATAAGCCAGCGGTCGCCAAACTTTTTGACCTCACAGACCAGTAAATTCATAATTTAAATCTCGCGGACCACTAATACGATTTTTAAATGTTAAATATATTTATAAAAAAATTGTGATCAGCCTCGGGAAGCATCAGTATAAAATAACATTTAAAATATTTGCGTCCATTCCTACTATTTATTTCTCTTTGATCCATATTTTCACATATTGTTATGAATTGAATTGTCTCAATGCATCTTAAAACATAACGTGATGAGTAAGTATATTCCACATTTTACTGGGACCAGCGAAATCTTCTCGCGGCCCACTAGTGGTCCACAATTGGCGACCACCACTTTGGCGACCTCTGATATAGACCACTTTGGGTATCAATGATACAGACTGACAGATATCAAATCTGGCCTATTAAAATGGCCCTAATGTAATATTAGTCAAGCATTTAATAATTTGAGTTTAAGTTGAGTAATTTGAGTTTTCTGTCTGCATAAACATTTACTATTATTATATAGCACTACTACTAGTACTAGCTAGAAAGCTAGCAAGCGCAGTGTGGGATAGCCACATACGAGATGGACCGACGACCTGGTGAGGATCGCTGGGTCTCGCTGGTTGCAGGTGGCTATGGACCGGTCGCGCTGGAATTCGATTGGAGAAGCCTATGTTCAGCAGTGGACGACTACGGGCTGAAATGATGATGATGATATAGCACTGCTCCAATAATACGGGTCTACCTAGTTTGACAGTTTGTTCATTTTGTTTGTATATTTTAGAAGCATTGTGTTTATATCCTATATTAATATTACATTTGTTTTATGACGGTGACACAATAAATTTCGTTAAACAGTATCAAAGGAGGATAATTTCACAATATAATTAATATATAGCGGTATATAGAGGACAATTGTGCGAGATACCAGTCGGCTGCTGATTGCGAAGGTCGCGCACCAGCTGGATCTAGCATCACACGCCTAACACTTTAATCTGGTAGCAATAGCTAGTGCTTCGTGACGATACACTGAGAAATATAACCTTCGCACGATTGAGTATCATAACTCTGTCGCCGTAAGGTGTATTTCACAATGGAGCCGGTGGCGGTCGGTGGCCTTACCTCGTTAGAGTTCATGCACCCGAGCGAAACTGGGGCACGTACTGCGCGCTCCCCTCCCCGCGGCGCCGCCCGCCGCCCCCCGCCCCCCGCCGTCCCGTTACCTACCACTAGGTGTTCATTGAATTATTTCTATAGAAATATTGCACTATGAAAACGTGAAAACCTCTTGCTAGTTAACACGAAACCTACCATGAAGGGTCAAATAAACCTTTTTGAAATTTTTGGCAGATATTATCGGTAATAATATTATCAATCTGATTTTTAAATTTACTACTTTTATTAAAATATATATCATTTTATTAAAATATATACTTTTATTAAAATATATATATATATATATATATATATATATATATATATATATATATATATATATATATAT
>WUAW01026874.1:8570-22104 GCA_017165845.1 Thaumetopoea pityocampa | reverse complement strand
AACTAGTTTTAAGGTCACATTTGCTAGCAGTAAACCACGTCAACAACTTGCCACCGTCACAGAAATTCTTTACATAGTCGTATTAAATCATTAATACGTGTGTGTGTTATCGGTTTCGCTGAAAGGTAATGTCTATTATAGGAATTGTACACGGGAGGCGGGAGACATCATTTGTGCCCGTCATTATCTTTAGCCGGTGGTAGTCCACTGCTGAACATGGGCGACCTCTATAAAAGGACGATTTTTTTATATATTTATTAGAGGGGGCAAACGGGCAAGCGGGTCACCTGATGGTAAGTGATCACCGCTGCCCACAGACACCCGCAACGCCAAATAGATCGCAGGTGCATCGCCGGCCTTTAAGAAAAGTGTAAGCCCGTTTCTTGAAGGTCCCCAACTCGTATCCGCTTGGAAAAATATTCGCTTTTTGCCGTAATATCCAAGTTTGATAGGCGTCTTGAAGATCGCAGTAGATTTTGATTGTACCACAGTATAACGCTGCCAACCATTATGCCAACCATTATGCCAACCATTATCCTGGTAAATCCCTCAGCTGGTTCTCACAGTATTCGTTAAGAGATAGAGTGACACTATTACAATGCCGATACCAGACAGCAATATAATACACAATATTATAGTTTAATTAATAAATTTTATTTATGGTATATTAAATAGAATTTAATTTTTTAGGTATCCTAAAATATATATCCGTCGTACCCAGAAAAAAAAACAAAGAAGTTAACAAATTCCTTGAAAAGCGCTCGATAACCCTAATATAAATAAACAAGGCTATGAGAAATGCTGTCACCGCGCTTAGGCGACTGAACCAGTATTGCGCGCTGCCGGTTGCGCAAGCGCATCGCGAGAAAGTGCGAGTAAAAGTTGACGCAACGCACGTCACTCGCCGCTCGCCTCCTACGTCACACATGTGCAGTCACTGTACAGGCGGCTGTGTGTGCGCTGGGCGTTATGTGTCGCGAAGTGTCGCCTTCTGACGACACTTGATTACAATCGAATTCGTTATACAACGCGTGTAAATAATGAAGACGCCTTCGTAGAAGTTGCTACGAGACATGAATCCTTCCTGAAATCTAATAAAGTATATGTAATGAGGGCGAAGTTAATTTGAGCTCGTATCAAGTTTCCTGAAATGTTATTTATTAATTCTTAATTCTTTATTGTACACACAGAACAATGTACAAAAAAAATACAATAATCCTTTATTGTAACTTTTGTTTGTGTACTTACAATGGCGAGCTTAACTCAAAATTGAGTTATCTAAACAAACCTTTATGTGAACCAAAAATAAGTGAGGAATCACTCAAGTGCACAGCATAAAATATGAAATTTTATGCAAAAATATTATAAACTACATTATTATATATAAATATACTGCGTAATATACAAAAAAAAACACAAATATATAAACAATAATTAATAAAAGGATTATTAACATCTAATTATCTTATTTCTAAATTAAATTTCTGGTTTAATTACTACAAATAAGCTTGCGGCAAATTTATTGATATTATAACGTAGATGCGTTAAAATATTTACATTACAAAAACAAAGTAATTACGGTACAGACAGTTCTGCATTTCCTTAATGTTACGTTGCTTAAACAAAATTTATTCTTCATTTATATATCATTTAATCATAATTGTTAATGTTCACAATTATCATTCAGTTATTCATTAATAATTTAAACGGTTAAAATTATAACGTTTATAATAAAATTACTTTCTTTTTTTCGCTCCAAAAAACAAATTAAATTTGAATTAACATTTTTAGTCATATTTTTGTGTAGATGTTACCTCTCATAATATTTGCATTGGGCTTAATAATATAGAAGTGCATATTAATTTACTAGACATTTTACATTTAAATAATAAGATACCACTTTATATAATATATAATTAAATAGTTAAATTTTTCTTCTAATCTAAACAATTTCCTATATCAGGACTGATTTCGTCTGCCTTCAGTATTTCAATGATCGTATTGTAAATTGGAGCAATTTTCAGTATGGAAAGTTTAGAGGGAAACGGTGTGAAGCGGACGCGGGGGGAGTGGCACTCTGTGGCGACAGAAATAGGGCGCGGAGGACAGAGCAAGGCTGCCCTGGTTGCCGGCCGATGACCCGTACCCGAGTACCTAACTACGAATACGTTCCAAGCGCCTACGTACCTACAGTCATAGTACTGACGGTTTGCGCTGACGACCTAACAACGCATAGGGATGCATCGGACTCAAATTCCGCGGCGAACTCATTTCAATATTTTAATATTAAAATCTTAACTTAATTAATTTTTTACAATATTTATTTATACAATATATTATTTTTAATGTAATATATTTAATACTAATATCAGTGTAAAATAATAATAACGTCATGATGAATAACGCCATCTATCGTAGAATAGAAACACTTCCAGTACCCAATGTGAATTGTGAAGCCGTATACGCCCGCTCGCCCCGCTTCTCCCTCCGCGATAAGGGCACGGGTTCGTTGCCCCGATAGAGACTGACCTCAAAAACGAGGACACTGCAAAATTAGGACGATGACAACGTAATGACTCGAGCGCCCGTTCAGGGCATGCAATTTTGAACTCAAAAAACAACAGGGTAGGCGATAGAATCTTTTGGATCCGTGTACTGAACTACACGTATTTGATCAATTAGGCAAATACGCTGACTCCGACGGCAGCGAGGTAACTCAGAGCGTATTATTCTACAATAATAAAATAGGTTCAAGTTTGTATTAAGTACTGTTTTTAATGAAATTTTTTTTAATGGAATCACGATTAACCTTAAAAAAATACAATTTGGTTATATTTGAATACTGATTACTTTTATTTTTTATTTGTTAATGTATATACAGTCTAGGTAAAGAAAATATAATCATCATCAATCATCATCATCATCGAGGCATCTTGCGTCTTCTCATTGCAGGGAATAAGTCTCTCCTCAAAATGAGAAGGGTGTCAGGCTATAGTCCAATACACTGGCCTAATGTAGTAGTGTCGGTCGGTAGACTTCACAAGCTGTCAAAAAAATCTTTCAGGCATGCTATTTTTCTCACGACGTTTTCCTTCACCGAGTGAAGCGTGTAATAATTAATTATGAAATTATTAATACGCACAAAATTTCGAAGTCAGAAGTGCGTGCCTTGGATTCGAACCCGGAATCTAAGATTTGGCTAACACTGCTAAAGGAAACACAATAATCTATTAGTATTATAAAATTGTTAATGTCAAATTTTCAAAAATATTTAAAAATAAACAACTCGGATCCACTAATTAAGGGCTTCTGAAACCAAATCCGTCAATGTTTGTTTGAGCTTCACGCAAAAACCAGAATAGAGTAAACTAATCTACCAGAGATTTCAGTTAAACTATTACGGTCTTAAAGATACTATTCCGACTTAAATACTGCGGCATGTTTAATCAAAATCGGTCCAGTAGAATTGAAGATAACTTGATATTTAGTAGCCACCGTTAAGGTACGAGAGGTCAAGCAAAAGTGGTTCTAAGGCTTTTTATATAAATCTATGTTTCGAGATTTCCTATGTAGAGAAAAACCGACACTTGGGCGGAGCCGGCGACAACAGCTAGTATAATATGAAGCGGTAGTTTTATCTGTTCCCATAATATAAATTATAATACAGTTAAAAAAAACATCAATTATTAAGATAAAAAATCCTGTGAGATAACATAAATTATAAATAGTCCAAGCAGATAGACAGAGCCGCGGTTAGAGCTAATATTATAAACGAATCTGTACACCCTTGTAACGACGTGAACATTCATCATCATGTTCATCACCAGCGCGTGGAAGTCCACTGCTAGACATGAGCCTCCACCTTAAAAAGCAGGGATTCATCTTTTTATCTCCACACTTGCAGGCGTGTTGGAGATCGCAGTGTATTTTGATTGAGTAACGGGATGACTCTGCTGTCTTTTATCCTGGAGCACCCTCAGCCTCAGCACGGGGAGTGATGCTATTATTATCTCGACACCACACAGCTATAAAACATTTGAATATTATTTCATACAAATGCAAGAAGCGAGAACCGATGAAGTAGCTGATTTTTATGGCTCTAACTGTTTACGGTACGAATAATATTGGTGTTCACGTATTTTGTATGCCAATTTTAGTTCTTCTGTTTTACGCTGTACAAATCTTTCTTATAAGCTCTTTATACGTCATCACTATCGTTATTCGACCATATAAAGTTTGAAACACGTATTGACAGAAGTGTAGGGATAGATTTCTATATACTATTATCATATAAAATTGTTAAATGTCAAATTTTCAAAAATCAAAGACATTCTACACTACTACTATCAAATCGACTAATTCAAAGCTTCCGAAACCAAATTCATCGGTGTTGGTTTGTTTATATATTCGGGCTTCACGCAAGATCCAGCGGGTAGATTTTGGTTAAACTATTACAGTCTTAAAGGTACTATTTTGACTTAAATACTGCGCCATGTTTCATCAAAATCGGTGCAGTAGAATTAAAGACACAGCTCGATCCCTGTTTTAGTAGCTGCCCTTAAAGTACGAAAGTTCAAGTAAAATTAGTTCTTTGGCTTTTTCTATAAATCTGTCATTGTGTCGGGATTTCCCATGTAGCGGAAAATCGATATTCACGCGGGTGGAGCCGCGGGAAAAACCTAGTTTGAAATAAAATCCAAGTTCATTTTTTTTAAATTTTATTTATTATTCATTTTTTATCACAATTATCATTTTATCACAATTATATTTCATAACTACAGTTTACATCAATGATTTACACACAGCGAGTTGGCGACAAGTTACTCAAGTGGCGATCATACAACGTTTAAGCCGATCACAGCGAGTACCCTCGCTTTTATCTAATTTCAATGGTGGCCTCAAGCGCACATACAATATTATACCCACTTAGACGAAATCAAAATTAGTCAATTAAACAACTGTAAGAAAACAATTAAATAATAAATATTAAATTAATACACCATTTTAATCGGTGGCGGGTGGGTAGGTGGTTTTTCGTACAAACTGTATCACCAACACTAAAGTGATAATTACGATACAGTGGTGCCTATTTTATTGTACAGAACTAAACTAAATTCCCTCTCTTTTTCTAATGTCAAATGCCGAAAGGAGATAGCAAATATTTATAGCTAGTATCGACTTACATTTCGGTCAAACGGTTCAAAAAATGTTACATTTTTTGAGTATCTTTAGTCCGTGTGTTCCGAAATCGCGCCTACAAAATCTTTTAATTTTAACGTTTAAAATTTTAACGCGAGATAGCTACAATTTTGTCGCTGTCAGTCAGTACGAATACTGACAGCGCCAAAATTGTAGCTATCTCTCTTTAGCGTTTGACATTAGAAAAAGATAGGAAGGGACCAAACTTTGTTAAGTTTTGTTGCAACAGAATCGGCATCATTAATTACCTCTTGTAATGTAAGTAGTTCACTCTTTGCTGTATCCATTTAATGAACAAAATTATTCATATTTCATTATGTTATGTCAACTAACTAATAATATTTGTTTCAGGTAAGTGTTAGATAATACATCTATACGTAAGAAAAAACAGCCTGAAGGGTAAGTATGTTTTATTTTTAGTAATATACACAATACTTCGAGTAGTAAGTTTAACATGGCTCTAAACATGACTTACAATAGAATTTAATACTTCAATCTAAGCTCTAACTATATTCACAGATTTGGCTTCAAAAATATAGTAACTTTCAGAATAAATTTTAACAGTTTCAAACTGAAAATGTGTAAATCAGAACAGACATAATAAATCAAAAAATTCCTGTAACTACTGATATTTAGTGCTCGTATCTAAGGGTGTCAGGATTGGGTTGAATATTAATTTCAGTCATTAGACTATTCCGAATTGAAATTACGAAGAGTAGGGATCAATAATGAATGCACTCGTGGCTTTATTACAGTTTGCGATATCTATAACAATACGCTAATTAAAGATTAATGACATGCATCCATTTTTAAATTTTACTTATTCCGTTTAACATCTGTACTATTATAAAACTGTTAAATGTCAAATTTTCAAAAATCAAAGATATTTTGAAACTACTCAGATCGACTAATTAAGAGCTTCTGAAACTAAATCCATCGATGTTTGTTTGTTTGTTTGTTCGGGCTTCACGCAATAACCAGCGAGTAGATTTTAGTTAAGCTATTACAGTCGTAAAGTTACTAATCCGACTTAAATACTGCTGCATGTTTCATCAATATCGGTTTCGTAAAATTGAAGATACAGCTTGATCCCTGTTTTAGTAGCCACCGTTAAGGTAAGAGAGCTCAAGTAAAAGTGGATCTAAGGCTTTTATATAAATTTATGATTGTTTCGAGATTTCCCGTGTAGCGGAAAACTGACATTCACGCGGGCGGGGTTGCAGGCAAAATATAGTAAAATATATAATATGTTTCTTTTACAACCTCAAAGTAGATGAAAATAGTCCTCCTAATCTAACGTTTTATATCTAAGAAAGAAGAAAGACGCTTTTCTTGAATTTTTAACTTTTTTTTTGAATTTTTAACTTTAAATTTTGATCTCCCCTAAAAATATAAAAAGTGAGTTACAATGTTATTGTTCAGAGGTGTCGATATACCCGTGCGTACGTATGTGAAGGGATTCGTTCTGGAGTGATGCGCATACAAACAGGGTTAACGATTGCAGTGGAAAATGCGCGCAGGGTGCATTGAGGCGCTTTAGGGCTGCAGCTAAATATAGCTCGGTCCACGACCGGTAAACGGGTCGCTCCCTGGGCCACGGCCGCCCCGCATCGCCCCCCCCACCACCACCCCCTGACCATTATGCACACCGTAAATGCTGCCTATTAATTTTCTTCACCCGATCGTTAAACTTACAATATTAATCAGCCGCTACTTTAATCATTGAATGATTAAAGTCAGTAAATCTAAAGGTGGAAAGTCCAAGTCACAATGGTGCTAATTCTGCTGTAACAGAACTTAACTAAATTTAGTCTCTCCCTATCTTATTCTAATGTCAAACTCCAAAACGGGATAGCAAACATTTATTACTATTATTTTATTATTATATTATATTTTATTATTAGCGAGTACTGATTTACATTTCTGTTAAACGGTTCAAAAAATGTTGCGTTTTTGCGTATCTTTAAACCGCATGTTCCGAGGTCGCATCTAAATCTTTTAATTTTAAAGTGTCTAAACGAAACTGACAGCACCAAAATTATAGCTATCCCGTTTTGACGTTTCATATTAGAAAAAGATAGGGAGAGATTAAATTTAGTCAAGACCTGTTACCGCAGAATTACTACCGGTGTCTAAAAGTGGAATCAACGCCTAGGACATTCTGTGAAATGATTCGCTGTCATTTTGAAATCTGTTAAATTTTTATTGACGGTAATCTGGTGGTCTAATGGTATCAGGTATAGTTCGCAATTAAAAGGTCGTGAGTTCGAGCCCGGTCTCGTACCACTGTATTATTTCAAACTCGTGTATTATTCAGTTAGCTGCTGCCTATTCCAGCGTTTAAAGTCAGCAAATCTAAAGGCGGATAATACTAAGTTACAGTGTTTATAGGCGGACTTAATGCTTAGGATTTTCTTTGAATTCATTCGCTGACATTTTGAAATTTTATTGATAGTACATTGGTACTCTAATGGTTCCAGCATGACTTACTATTAAACGGTCATGTGTTCGAACCTGTAGAAACCAATGAACTCAAAAGAGAAGGAATTTTCATGAGGACACCTGCATGCCCGCATGGATGTGTGAAGTCTACCCGGATTGGTACACTAGGCCAGCGTGATAGACTATGTGTGTTTTAATCTTATTTATTTATATATTTTTCTTTTTTCCCCCTCCTGATCAGGGGAGGTCCGTGCCCCTGTAGTGGGGACGATATGGACTGGAAATTATGATGATGATGATATTTATCTTTATCATATTTTCATCTAATTTTGATTATATTTATTGTAGCATCTACTTCATTGTCTCTGCACTACCTAAAGGTTGACTGGTAGAGAATGCCATTGGCATTAAATCTACCTTTACATATATAATCTATGAAATATAAATAAATAATATAAAATAGACTAAGATCTAATATCTGTCCTTATTAGGCACAGACCGCCTCAGTATAGGGAATGTATATGGATTATTATATTGATTGCTAGTTGAGGTGAAACATTGAAAGATATTCCCAAACATCAAAAATTCCAATATCCTGTAGCAGTCCACTGCTGGACGTAGGCTTCTCCCAAAGCTCACCACTTGCCCCGATCTTCGGCTGCACGTATCCAGTAGCTGCCAGCCACTTCCGGCAGATCGTCGCTCCATCTAGTCGGCGAGTGTCCCATACTACGCTCAAACTTTGCCCAAGCGCAGTCTCCACTGCAGAACTCGCATGCTCATGCAGTGTCGGTTCTGCGACAAATGTGACCAGCCCACTGCCACATCAGCTTGCTTATTCGAGTGGCTATGTTAACCATATGATGTTATGATAACCTTAGATCTCTGTCTGGATAGCCTCATTTCGGATTGTACCCAACAGAGAGGCCCGAGCATTGCCCTCTCCATAGCTAAGCAACATTGAGTTTGTGGACCAGTCGCGCCGTCAGATTCCACGTTTAGGCACCGCATGTCATATCAGAGTGTTAATAATCCGTCAACTGATATAGTAACACATCGGCTTTGAAGTCAGCGTGCCAACCCCGCACTGTAACAATTTACAATAGATAGAACATTCTCAGTATTTTTCTTTTTGATTCGCTCGCTACATATTTGATTTCTGTATCAACAATCAGAGCTGTGTGGTATCGGCATTGTAAGAGCGTCACCCCATCTCTTGCTGCGGATGCTGTGAGAACTAGCTAAGGAATGCACCAGGATAATGTGCAGCAGCATTATTCTGTTATTCAATCAAAATCTACTGCGATCTCTAAGATGGCTGCCAAGCGCGGCTATGATGGCAAACCCCTCCATTTTGTAGAGCAAATCATGTCCAGAAGCGGATTTCCATGCGCTCATGATGATGTTGTATCAACAAATGGATCATAAATAACAAGTTGGAAATTATAGAAGCATTTTTTTATTTGATTTTTAGGTGAAAACGTGTATGAAACCTCGTCCACACATTGCAGATATTAGAGATGTCTCGCGGCATTTTGCAACAGAGTTAGAATCTGGTGCGGCGCAATACGCACACGCAATGTGCCGCAAGGACGCGCCAGTGGCGTGGGTGCTGCTTGTTTCCCCCATGGTTGACGCTGGCCGAGCTCGGGTGGAGCGGCGTGCGGCCGTGGGGCGGGGGCGGGGCGGCGGGGGCAGGCCTGGTGTCGCAAGCGGCGGGTGCACGGCCGGACGTCGGCACCGCGCCGACCCTGACTGACTTATCTTGCGAACGTGCGGCGCGCGAATTCTAACGCTAGCAAAAACAACCGGCGCGTTGTTGTGGCACATTTGATCGAGTTACCTACAACCGCGTCAGTGACGACCTCAGACAGCTGATAGCATCATCGTCATATCAGCCCGCGGACGACCACTGCTGGACATACGCCTCCTCCAACGAGCGGCTATGAACCACCTTACGGTTTCGTTTGAGTCACACTAAGTTTAATTAAATTGGGCACTTTCCAATGATATCGAAAGAATATAAATTTGTACGAGGATATACCTAATCGTCACAATTTGCGTATATAAACGTAACGATGATGAATGATGCCGCATCCTGCTGACATTCTGACGTGATCATCAACGTGTTCATCAACACGAACGTTCATCGTTCACACCCCGCTGTAACATCTCTGGAACTGATCGAAACACACGCGTAACGCGTAACCGTGGCGTTTAAATTTTACCGAGCACAAATAATTTCATTAGAAGCGCCTCAAATCTTTCTGTGCCAACGAGTCCCGGGTTCGAGTCCTGGTAGGGACAAACTTTGTGTGGTGAGCACAAATGTTTGTATCCGAGTCATGGATGTATTTATCTATTTATGTATAGTATTTATCTATAAGCATGTATATCGTTGTCTAGTATCCAAGATACAGGGAATCCTAGTTTGGGACTAGATCAATGTGTGTGAAAAGTGTAAAAAAAATCGTTGTCAAATGTCATTGGGCTTCACTAATCATATTTCCATTAGATGTGCTAAAATGCTTATTTGCTAAAATATTGTAATATACTAGCTTTTGCGGGCGGCTTCGATTGCGTGAATATGGTTTGCTGTTACATAAGAAATCTCGAAACAATGATAAATTTGGATAAAAAGTCTCGAACCACTTTTACTTAAGCTCTCGTATCTTTACGGCGGCTACTAAAACAGGGATCAAGCTGTATCTTTAATTTTACTGGACCGATTTTGATGAAACATGCTGCAGTATTTAAGTTTGAATAAGTATAAAAAGTAGCTTTAAAGCTACTACTGTATTAATACAGTAGTAGCTTTAAAGCTACTTTTTATACTTATTATATTATGTTACTTATTATATTATGTTACTGTCTTAAGACAGTAACACCAAAATCTACCTGTTGGTTTTTGCGTGAAGCCTGAACAGACAAACAAACATCGACCGATTTGGTTTCAGAAGCCCTTAATTAGTCGATCTAAGGAGTTTGTTTTTAAATAATTTTGATTTTTGAAAAACTGAAATTTAATAGTTTTATAATAGTACCTATAGATTATTTGCTAAAATAAACAGTTAAAAAGAAACTAAAACACAAGCTTTATAATATTATATAAGTTTATTTTTTCTATAACTATATTCATTTAAATATTATTAATATAGCACGTTTTTAACACCAAAGTTATTTTTTTGTCTATAATTTTATTCATTTAAAAGATTATTTATTATTTTCTTTTCGATTCTCGTTTATCTATACTATTATAAAATTGTTAAATGACAAATTTTCAAAAATCATAGATATTTAAAAACAAAATACTCAGATCGACTAATTAAGAGCTTCTGAAATCAAATCCGTCGATGTTCGTTTGTTTGTTTGTTTGTTCGGGCTTCACGCAAAAACCAGCGAGTAGATTTTGTCAAACTTTTATAGTCTTAAAGGTTCCGACTTAAATACTACAGCATTTTTTATCAAAATCGGTCCAGTAGAAATGAATATACAGCTTGATCCCTTTTATAGTAGCCGCCGTTAAGGTACGAGAGGTCAGGAAAAAGTGGTTCTTCGGCTTTTTATATAAATCTATCATTGTGTTGGGATTTCCCATGTAGCATAAAACCGACATTCAGGCGGGCGGAGCCGCGGGCAAAAGTTAGAATTGTTATAAAAGCGTGCTTTTTTAAATTATAATTTTATTTTCGTTTTTTTTATTTTAACAGTTTTATCACCGGTTCTTTATCTGAAATGTATATATTATATATTTGTTAATTATATACATATATTTGTCCTAATTACTCTGAACTATGCACATGCATAATTTTAAGTTATTTGGAAGTCTGAAAGTAGATGAAAGTTGTATTGAAAGTTTCCAGTACATTAATACATACAAGTATAAATTAAGTAAGAAAAAAATATTGGAATTATCACAGGTGACGGCTGCTCGGTCGGCCGTACAAAAACAGTCCATTAATGTGATTAGTTTTATGTCCTAGTTTCATTTTCATTGTAAGCTTTCCCTTTTGTTTATATCATTCGTAGAGAGTTCCTACCACTAATTCAGTTAAAACTTTTTATTCGGAAACACCCCTTCTGATTCGGGGTAGTCCGTGCTCCTGTAGTAGGGACCAATATACGAGTAGATTGGGAATGATAAGGAAATTTGTTACACATATAATATTAAGATATTTATATTAGCTACATATTTATATTAGGTCAGGGAGTACTTGGTCTTTTAGCCTGTCCGGCAAAAAGACTTAAGTATACGGGTAAGCGACCCCGGCCCAACGAGCTGCTCCTGTCTCTTCTTACTCCTTCCGAGATAGTAATATCCAATAATCCTATTCCAAAATTCCATATTCCTTGCTCAATATTCCTTTCCTATCTCATCCTTTTTTTTCCTCTCCATTAAGCCGCGGGAACGCAATGAGGAACTTTAACATTTTTAACCTTATAAAATGGTTTACAGCCAGACCCGTCTCGTTGCCCGCGGGGGTGAAATATGGGCTGCGGATAGCCACTCTGCTACATTGAACGATCGTAGCAGGTGGAAGGAAATGGTCTCTGCCTACCCCAATGGGAAAGAGGCGTGACTGTATGTATATATGTATGTATATTAGCAACAAATATATGTATGTATTAAAATAATGAAAAAAAATGTTCTGCTACAGAAGGCAGCTTGCCTTCTGTACATGAAGATATAATATATAAATATTAATTCGATGCAATTGTGTACAATAAAGAACCTGCTCGTTACACAGCGGTAGGTAAGTTGTATTCCAAAGAAAATTTTGTGTAAATTTTCATTGAAAGAGAATAATAACAAAATATACATGGAGCTAATTTTATGAGTTTATATTAGGTAGTGGGTGTGGCTATTCGTGGTTTATTTGCCGCGTGGCGCCGGCATAAAAACAGCGTCACTCCATGTCTTNCAATAACAAAATATACATGGAGCTAATTTTATGGGTTTATATTAGATAGTGGGTGTGGCTATTCGTGGTTTATTTGCCGCGTGGCGCCGGCATAAAAACAGCGTCACTCCATGTCTTCCCCTGGGTGCTGTGAGAACCAGCCGAGGGGTGTACCTATGGGTAATTGGCAGCCGGGTTATCGTGTGATTCAACTTACATCTACTGCGACCTCCAAGAAGACGCAGCTACCCTTTTCACCTTCTTTTTTTGATGAGTTCTATGTCCAATAGTGGACTTGTGCGTGCTGCTGATGATGATATTTATTAAATTAATTATATTGACTAATCACAACGTAAAATATTATAGTAAAAATAATCTAAGGCAGCGATCTTAAAAATAAAAATGGTGGGTTTAAAGTGTGTCATATGTTTGCAAAACCATATTAATTACAGACACTGATTAAATTCAGTAACAATAGTTTAGAGGCCATTGAAAGCTATACATATAAGGCACAAAGCACACTGTGTTCATTTCACCTTGATACAGTGAGATAGATATAGGCGGTGGGTACCGGCGAGCGGTAAGAGGCGAACCTAGGCTGGATCTCAAAGGCAGAGTGGCAGGCAGGGAGCGGTCGCGGCCAACTCGGACTTTGTAATACATTCGGCCTAGTGAGCGTGCGTTGCCCCGCGCCGCTCGAGGTCGCTGCGAGCGCTAAGTGCTGTCAGCCGAGAGCTGCCGAACGCCCGCGGAAATTACCGAACAGACCATTGGCGCGAAATTTAAAATTTTTGCTCAATTTAATAAAATGTTTAAGATTTCTGAATCTGAGCATTATACTAGTGATAAATCTTTAGCTAAAATGTTAAATATGATCTAAGAAACTGCGGTATTAGGTATACATTTTCTATGACAGAAATTAAATATACATGATATTATTACCTAATATTTAATATAACCATTCGTCATCATTATCAGTCCATAAAGTCCAT
>WUAW01026852.1:3923-15524 GCA_017165845.1 Thaumetopoea pityocampa | reverse complement strand
ACACACACACACACACACACACACACACACACAAACATACACACAGACACACACACAATCGCGCGCACGCGCAGACACACGCGTTCATAAGAGTCATGTTATTTATTGGTTCGCAAGAATACTTTAGTTAACTAACTGATGCAAATAAAGTACTACACATGCTGTTACTGGTAAGTGTATTTGCAATCAAGATTTTACATTGACGCCGACTGTATGCGTTGAATTTCAAACAAAAACTAACAATATATATTTTATTCGTAAACTTATATTTTTATTTAATTTTGTTAGGATTGTTAACGCCAAAATAGTTAATTTTAAACTAGTATTTGATTATATTTGATAACATCATCCTACTCTCCTAACATGCATGTATTACTAAAACGTCGTGAGGCGTACCGCGCCATCTAGTGGCGAGTGTGTGCTATAAAGTTGTGGGAAAAGTCATGTTTGCGTGGCCTCAAGACTACTCTGGAGTTCAGATCAAATTCGCAACCATTTTCGCCTACCGCGCCGTTATACGGCTAACGTGCCGCTGGACACTGTTCGCATATAAACACTGTTTATATGACCACACTTGGTTTATTTTTGTGACTTTGATGATCACCATCCGCGAGCGATGCTGTTGGCATTATCAAGGACTCTCGAGATCTTTGTCTGTGGTAGCTGTGATGCACTTCTCTATGTCCCGGATAGTAGCGCGTGTTTCCTGGATCGGCCCCCACCGTCAGGGTTCGTGCTGCATATTTCCCGTGTCCCTTCTGTCCTTATACATCGACATCGTGTACATGTAACATGTAACAACATATTTTCAAAACGCATACAGCCAAGTTTCGAACTTCTTTTCTGTCGTCATCAAGAATGAAACAAACAGTAGTACATACATATATGCCGAAATCCAATGTCAACCAGTACAGCCGTTAATAATTGAAATGTATTGTAATTAATTGCCTTCAAAATTCAGTATGTTTAACATCTAATAATATCATCTGATAGTATCATCATCATCATATTTTGATTAAACAACAGGACAACGCTGCTGCCCATAACCCTGGTACATCCGTCAGCTGGTTCTCACAGCATCCACGCGGATAGATGGAGTGACGCTATTATTATATTGACATTACACAGCAAATTAAGAATTACTAAATAAAATCTATATTTCAATCAGTTTTCCGAACTGTTTATACCTGTATTATATATGATTACTAACTGATGCCCGCTGCTCCGCTCACTTGGACTTCCTATCTACTCGACACCCCTCCCGGGCTTAATTTCTCCGTAGTAGTAGTACTCTTCGAATTACTAGACAAATATTATGATAGCTCGACTAATACAGACGATATAAATATAATTTGTAGCACTCAGAAATAATGTAGCTTTCTAAAACTGAAAATATTTTAGAATTGGATCATTAGATCCGGAGATTACCCCCTACATACAAACTAACAAAAAAATAAATTTTACCTCTTTATAATAATTCGTATAGATTGCACAATTTATTTCACAAGATAACTCAAAAAGTCGGTCACCGGGTCCTCAGAATTTTAATTTTTGCATGTTAATTTAGAGTTGATGTGATAAACATAGAATCCAAATGTGGGATGATATCAGCATTTTGATAAATTCAACCTTCCTATTTAGTTAGTTATTCATGCTAATAACAAAACAGTATTTATTTTTAGTTTTTTTTAAAGACACCTCCCGCATTAGGATTAAATTCCCGTGTCGCGGGGACTTTACAAACATTCAAATAACGGGAACACAGAACACCCAGACTCAGAACAACAATTTATGGTTTACACAAAGTTATTGTCCCGTGTGGGGATCGAACCCACAACACTCGACAGCGCAGTGGAAAAGCGACCACTTTAACCACTGCGCTTGCCGTGCAGTCAGTTTAAAACTACAGAATTAAAAGTACAATCTAAAACACATTTGTGTCGTTCGTGTATAGAATGTATTTAGTAAATTTTACTCAACAATTTCGAAAATTAAAAAATCGTAACATAAATAAGTGGTTGCGGAAGAATTATAAAAAATTAGCATATTCGGCGTAGTAAGCCGGCACGCTATAAGGGCGTATGCAAGGTCTTTGAACCTTCCTGTGCCAACTTTTCTTTGCACTAAATTACGACTGTACTGTATGGCTTTAAAGTCTATTTCACTAAAAATATCCCGGAACAAAATTTTCTTGATAAAGCTACAAAGTATTTTGGATCGTATTTCGGAACATATAAAGTTTAGGATACGTTATTCTTGTAGATCAATATACAAGTATCGAATTGTTTGTAGGTGTGGTGCGGTCATAAAAAGCATGTAAACTATAAGGGAATCAGTATATATAGAACATTTAGTTTGTTTGTTTTCTAGCTCTTACATGAGGATGGTGGCTAAGACTGAAAAAGTACCATAAACATTCACAAAATGTTTTTGAACTTTCATGATTTTCACTCATATTTATAGATGACTCTGCGGGACTCAGCGCGATAAATTTTGATATTTTATTATTAGTTGTCGGTTGTGTCGCCTCAACCGTGGTCGCGAGTACTGAAGGTATCAGAAAGTCTATCCTCGACGTATGAATCTAACTATTGTTAGACATCTTACAGAATAGACCAGAGGTTTAGGTCACGGAGTACTTAGTCTTTTGGCCTGTCCGGCAAATAGACTTAAGTATACGGGTAAGCAACCCCGGCCTCTCGAGCTACTGCTGTCTCTTCATACTCCCTCCGAGATGGTAGTATCCTATATCCTATAATCCTATTCCAAAATTCCATATTCCTTGCTAATACACCTTTCCTACCTCATCCTTTTTGAGGATTCCTCGCAATGAGGAACTTTAACATTTTTAACCTTATAAAATGGCGGCGTCGTGGTTCGCCACACGATACGTCTCATTGTCCGCGGGGGCGAATTGTGGACTGCGGATAGCCACTCTGCTACATTTAACGATCGTAGCAGGTGGAAAGAAATGGTCTCTGCCTACCCCAATGGGAAAGAGGCGTGACTGTATGTATGTATGTAATATATACTATGATCTCTGCCTACCCTTATGGGATATCGGTGTGAGTGTATGTATGTAGACCAGAGGTTCCCAAACATTTTAACTTTTAGACTAATTGGCCATATTTTCGGTTTTGGGTAGACCTCCTAATTAACTAATATTAGTTTATGCAAATTCATTGACTTCTAATTTGTATCTGACAGCGGGTAACGCTGCTCGCTTCGAGAAATTTAAATGTCTTATTGTAACGTGGTATATCGATCCCTGGGGGTCGACGTACACCACTTTGAGTATCAATGGGATAGACTATAGATATAATATAGGTGATGTTGCACAAACCAACTAAATATACGGAGTGTATCATGGAGCAAATTGCAGCAATCAATAACCGCCACATTAATAAAATTCCACCGTTGGTGAGCACGTTTTGAATCAGGATCGAATTATTGGACTTAACTCCATAACCTTTAGATACTAATACACCCAACCACCTTATTACCAATATACCAGCCACTAGGCACTAGGCACTACCGCACTAGGCCAGCGTGCACTATTTAACCTAACCCCTTTAATTCTTGGAGGAGACTCGTGCCCTACAGTGGAACAGTAGATACAATAGATAGATTGATGACAAGAACCAAACTAGCGTGCATCACTTTTATACACAAATATGTTACGCAGAATAACCAGCGATAGCCCGGCGGTGTGTTCTTATACTCTCATGTATGGGGAAGGCTTATTTCTAATCAAACAGGTCATTGCAAATTGAAATAACCATCGATTCTTTACGTTGATACCATCATATCACAACCACATTCGTGACGCATGGAGTCTGGCGAATGTCCAGCGCGTAACGCATACGACAAACAACACAATACTGACTTCTAAGAGCTTTATGAGTCAAATATTCTCAAAATTGCCGACAACGCCATCTTCTTCGCCGCACTATCCCGAAGTAGAGTGTCATTAACTAAAATTTATTGCGGGGGGGTGTGCAGTGGAGTAGATTAAAATAAGCGACTATTGTGTGACGTCATCCTTGTAGTCCTCACTATCTCTGTGATGACTAGTATCATTTAAACACGGAGACGAGACTTTCTATAAATCTACTATTGTGCTTATCTGATGATAGTCTGATGTTCAATTTTTTTTTCATGATTTCTTTATTATTATTTCATCTAATTTTGTAACAATTATATTGTAGAATGATCCATTTCTATGTTAATAATTATAACTTTCATTTTGCATGCCAATTTCACTGAATGTAGCTGTACTAGTTTAAATATATTCTAACACCTGTAATTACCTGTGTTAGTAATAAAGAATATGAATCTGAATCTAAAAACATGCCTTTCTCCGAAATAGAGGAAACTAAAGCTAAGTTAAATATTAAGACGGTGAACCCATCATTGGTCGTGGTAAGCGCTCTTTAACCCAGGGCTCGGGTGTCGGCCACTGAGCAACGACCTGCCTAAGAACTGAGAACCATATTAAATTGAACAGCTGCTATTAGAAAGCTCATGAGAGTAGACAATGGCCCTTTACCGTTTATTTACTGCTAAATAGCAGTACTGCAAGAGTCATGGTAACGCAGTGGATAAAGCTTCGTCTCAAATCCCAGAATCGAAACATCTCGGGTTCAATTCCCGTCTGGCGCGCTAACATTACAATGAATTCTACATAATTTCATTTTATTATCTCAACGACACTGATTCTTAGCAGGAATTGTGGGGTATTACGGGTATGACGTCTTCACCCTACTGCTTTCCGCTGCATAAAACATCAGACCCTGATAAAAAGTCGGAATAATGCTAGGTAGAGAGAGAGAGAGAGAGTGCAGTACCCCAACCATTTCTGTGGTCCGCTTAGATAAATACAACAGCCGGTATTTCGATCTCGATGTTCCACGCGCAGGGGCAGTGCGCAGACCAATAAGCTGTCATAGCGCACGCTCCCTTCAAAATATTGGAGTGACGGCACTTGCGTACGTGGAAGCCTGCACGTCGCACGCGCTGCGATCGCACAAATATATGTAATCTGGCGGACAAATCCACGGGAGGTGGAAGCTCAACGAGGTGCTAGAGCAGGCTAGGGTAAGTGACCAAGTCTGCTTCGGTGCCCTGCGAGTGTGAACATCGTTATCTTTTGTAACGATGTTATCCCAATTAGCATACAGATATTTCGACTTGGTGCGAATGTTACACCCGGCCTGCGAGCGATGAGTAGGAAAATTTGTCATCCGATCAGCCGCAGGCCCAAGATAGCGATGGACATAATCTCCGCCTTAATTGAAGACAGGAGTTTTTTGAAACTCCCCAAGGACAAGGACCAGCTTCAAAGCTCGCTGAAGCCGCTGCAGAATGCCAACGTGTACACGCGGCTTCAGAAAAATGGGCGAAAGGTGATCCATCCTGGGGTTTTAATAGGTGCGATCTTTACATAACTGCTCTGAGGTAGGCATCCCCTCTGGACAAAAAAAGAAGTGTAGGACCCCTCGCGATCATAGACACAGAAGGCCATAATAACTCCTTTATGAGTGGTAACGGTCTACACTGGCATTACATTAGAAGTTATCAGTCTATCTCGAGTCCTTTGTAGATGTGAATTGTCTTAGACTGTAGTACATATTTACGGTGGAAAATAGATACTCTTTATTTCATTTATTTCCACATCATATACTAGTGGTATAACGCCTGAGGTATTTTCTACCAGTCGACCTTTAGATGGTGCTAACATCATATTAGGTAGGTGAAGTATCTGATGTAAAATAAACATAAGCTTATGAACAACAAAATGAAACATAAGCTTATCTAAAGATTACATAATACACTAGCTTTTACTTGCGGCTTCGCTAGCGTTAATGTTTTTAAATATAACACATGTCAGAGACCATTGAAAATACAATTTTATCTATCTCTTGAGAACTTTTTTTGGGATAAAACCTACCCTTTGTCCTTCTCTATACCCCTGACAATGAGGATTGTTTAAATACTTAAGGCGTAAAAGCATAACGAACAAACAAACTCATATTAACGTTTATATATTAGGATTAATAAATAGATGTCTTCACTGCTTTAAGTAAAAAGAAAGTGCACACTGAGCTATCTTAATACAAATTGCAATCACTTTCAGGCAACTTTTACATGGATAGTATTTATTGAATCACAGTGGAAATTGGTGATGTGCAAGTTATTACGGTGACACGCGGCGGTGCCCGGGGCCAAGTCCCGACCTGAGCACGCAGTGTGTACATTACACAAAACGTTTCACTCTGATCTTACTGTCACCACATTTTTTTATCCCCACACCCAGAGATCATAAATTCAAAGTTGTGTAGAGCCATTCCGATGAGAGACATTCTAAAAATCATTCACGTTACCACTGACTGATTCATTCACTCATTAAAATTATCAAGCACTTGTGTAGGTAGAACGTTAATATTGAATATGGTGATAAGTCTATCTATACAAGTCAAGAGAAAAATCGAAAATTACATAAAATGTAACTAGATACCACCAATAAGAGTTGACCGCCAAGTGTGGGCGGTACGGGAGAATTATGGAGAGTTCGGTTTGTGAAAGCATTCGACGTGGCCCGCACACGAGCACAGTCATCCCGGGCAAAGGCGTACTAACAAATACAGAGCACTACGCATTTGTACGATCTTGAAGGAAAGGCACCCTGAAGTACAGGGTACCTTATGAGTCGAGATATACTATTACTACTTGTTGAGTAATCTAAAAGGTGAAGGCACGTGCGTATATGCATGTATGTATGTGTCTGTCTGTATGCGTGCATGTATGTGGGAATGCAAATGAATCAATGGGAAAGCGAGCTCCATGCTATGCCATAACCATACGAGCGACTTGACAGTTTGCGAGCTAGAGAGCACGTGGACTGCTGTTGCTGGGAATCCAACCAGAAGAAGTCTGAACAACGACCGGCCCGACTAATACCATTGTAACGAATGCTAAGCGTAAATCCTATGGGATTATGACCATGGTGGAGCATACAGGTATGTAGAAGAACTCGAATGTTTTCTAAATAACCAAACCATACCATTACAACAGTTCTCACATGTCCTTATTTAAGGGCTCCTTTATTTTTATAGTAACCTCGGAATCAAATAACATTTCAGAGCACTTCGCGCTTTCTAGCTCATCGTAGAATGGGGATAAGCTTCCAGTGGGTGCTCTGATGGTGAATCGTCATCATTATGAGTCTGTGGCAATCCACTGCATGATCTTCGTCTGCATACATCCAGTAGCTGCCAGCCATTTTCCGCAAATCGTCGCTCCACCTAGCCGGGGTACATCCGTTTAGGCAAACGTAGTGTGGGATCTGATTGTGAATGCTAAGTAGAAATTCCATGATGGGGCATACGGGTACTCAGGAGGACACTGAGTGGTTCTTGGTGGGTGAGGACTCCACATCACGTTGTATCTGTGCAATGTTCTTCGGTGCAGCGCGATGCGGTCCATTCTATTCGTAAAAAGAATTCGATAGCCGAAAATTACCTTTCCTCTTGAAACCACACTAATTGGAATTACGAATAATCTTAATGAATACATATCTATCATGCTAAACGTGGGTTGTTTATTGTGAGCTTTAGATAAAAATTAACTTAATATTTTCGGAATTGCTTCATGCAGTTACGATAATAATGTGCCAATAGGTCGCTTGTCAACCGTTTTGCATATTGCAACAACACGGTATGTTAGCGCTGCTCATAATCTTGAACGGTAAAATGTCGTTAGATGTCAATTACTGCCAGAACGTGTTTTTCGTACGTCATATTATTTATCGCAATGCGTTTAGTAATTATAAACCAACTATAAATATTAAAATAATATCTAAGAAACCACGTCATGATGTCATCAAGTCATCTATCAATCTGAAGTCATTCAAGAGCAATTAATTGATATTCGAGACAAGTGCTATAAGGCACGTTGGTGCTTAGAATGAAAGAGTGAGCTGTTGTATTTATTGAAACGTACTAATAGCGTCTAACCAGAATTCGACAGCGCTTAAAGTAGTGTTAGCGATAAATTAGTTAGAACTGAAGTCTTTAAGACGAACTCAACACAAACACGGAGTAGGGTTGCTATGAGATTCTATTGAGGCGCTCCCCGAGCAGAACGCCGTATCAGTACTGTTTTCAATGCCTGTGTACTCCTTATTTAAAATAAAAGCAAATAAAAAATATACATTATATTCCTTCAATATACTGTCTCCATATTGGATAATTCAAATTATTTTTAAAACGGTAAATATTGCATGAAAACTCGTTATGAACGAACCACAAACTTGAGAAGAAAATGTTGATTGTATGCGTCTANAGTGTTAGCGATAAATTAGTTAGAACTGAAGTCTTTAAGACGAACTCAACACAAACACGGAGTAGGGTTGCGATGAGATTCTATTGAGGCGCTCCCCGAGCAGAACGCCGTATCAGTACTGTTTTCAATGCCTGTGTACTCCTTATTTAAAATAAAAGCAAATAAAAAATATACATTATATTCCTTCAATATACTGTCTCCATATTGGATAATTCAAATTATTTTTAAAACGGTAAATATTGCATGAAAACTCGTTATGAACGAACCACAAACTTGAGAAGAAAATGTTGATTGTATGCGTCTCCTTTTAAAATATCATCCCATCATCCCCAGTCCATATCGTCCCCACTACAGGGGCATGGATCTCTCCTGATCAGGAGGAGGATTAGGCCGTAGTCTACCGCGCTGGCCTAGTGCGGGTTGGTAGACTTCACATACCCATGTGAGCATACAGGTTTCCTCACGAAGTTTTCCTTCTCCGTTAAGTACATACATTAGTGTCTACAATGTAGACCGTACATTAATTACAAATAATAACTCAGTGGTACGGCACCAGGTCGAACCCACAACCCTTCGATCGTAGGCCGTGTCTAAAACCACTACACCACCAATGCACCTTTAAAGTATATATTATTTTAATTTGCAACTAACACCTGTAAATAGACAAATTAATAATGAACATTTTGTCGGTTTTAATTTTTCCAAAAGTCCAAAAATTAAGGAATTATTCATAAATTTGTCCGATACGGCGTTTTGCTCGGTGATGCACCTTAATAGAACTCCGAGTTTTGATGTTGATGTTGAAGGGAATCATCGCGGAGATTTATACCTCCTTCCCACATACCCTTTCTTTCCCAAATATAATAATTTAAAATAATAATTTATTTAAAAAAAATATTTTTTCCCAGCTACAACAAAAACAGGTAGAATTGAGGTGGTCGCGGTCTATTCACTCTAATTCTCAGCAAATTGTACCACCTTATACTATTATTATCTTTCTTCTTCCTGGCATTCTCAGCTTTTGTTGCCAAATCCGCTTCCACCTTCCTAACCAATCTACTCCACTTTGCTCGATCTTCAACACCCGCAGTGGTGGTTTCCACTAAGACCCAGCCAGTGCTCCTAGAACAGCTCCAACATCTCTCTCCAAGGATGACTATATCAAGGTATTTCCTACCACCATGCTCTCTCGATCGGTGCATAAGGTGCTGATACCACCTCAGTCTACGTTCTTGAAGCTTATTCGTCAGGACAGGGACACCAAGACTGGCATGGATATATGAGACTTTACGTATGGAGTCACCCGCCGTAACTCCACATATCCACTTTAAAATCTTCGCCTTTGTAACATGGAGAGTACATACTGAAGATATAAAATAACACTAACTACCGTATACAACAACAAATGTATGTTATACTAGCTTTTGCTCGCAGCTCCGCCCGCATGAACATCGGTTTTCCGTTATATGGGAAATGACGAAAAAAATCATAGATGTATATAAAAAACTTAGAAACCACTTTTACTTGGGCTCTCGTACCTTAAAAGCGGCTATTAAAACAGGGATTAAGCTGTATCTACTTTTCTACTTAACCAATTTTGATGAAACATACCGTATATTTAAGTCGGAATAGTACCTTTAAGACTGTAATAGTTTAACCAAAATCTACTAGTTGATTTTTGCATAAAGCTCGAACAAACAAACTAACAGACTTCGACCATTTTGTTTTAGAAGCCCACAATTAGTCGATCGGAGTAGCTTTTGTTTTGAATATCTTTGATCTACAAAATTTGACATTTAACAATTTTTATAATAGTATAGATAGATGTATCTATATTAGTATTTATCTATGTAAGTATGCATATCGTTGTCTATTACCCAAGAAACAGGGTAAATAAATTCTAGTTTGGGACTATGTGAAAATTTCTAGTATATTATTATTATTATATCTACATAGATTTGTATATTTTTATCAAAGTTGCCATTTCAATGTCGCGCGGACTAATACTAGATCTATGTACTTACAATTCATACAAGCACATCTCGATCCGGTCGGTCCGGTCTGCAACGCGACACGTCTCAAGACACGGCCGGCATTGTCTGCGCACGCGCATCTGTGTGTATTTGCGCAGCCCCAAGCGCACACAATGATCTTATGTCCAACAATGATCTTGTGCAGACTGTGATAGCTCGTTTGAGTCAATGACCGATTCAGGAGACGATTACTATAGAAAGTAGAAGAGATAGATTGTGACATACCCATTTGTGTGGGTTTGATACAAGTAAAATTATTACAACACAATTTTACCTACTACCTTTTGCTTGCGGCTCCGCCTAAGTGAATGTCAGTTTTCCGCTACACGGGAAATCCCGAAATAATTATATATTTATATAAAAAACTAAAAACCAGTTTTACTTGTGCTCTCGTACCTTAAACAGCAGCTACTAAAACAGGGATCAGGCTGTATCTTCAATTCAGTGGACCGTATTTGATGAAATATGCCGTAGTGTTTAAGTTGAAATCTACAAACCTACCTGCAGATTTTTGCCTGAAGCTTGAACAAACAAATAAAGATTGACAGATTTGGTTTCAGAAATCCATAATTAGTCGATCTGAGTAGTTTTTTTTAAATATCTTTGATAAACAAAATTTGACATTTAACAAATTTATAATAGCATAGAGTTAAGTTATAAAGTTAATACAAACAATACCTAGTTAATAAGTAAAAATTTTACTAAAACATGAGTCTTTGTTACTTGATTAAATAAATTAATTATTATTATCCTGGTGAAACCCTCAGCCGGTTCTTGCACAAACCACGGAATAAGATCAAGTAACCCCACTATTACGCTGCCGTAGCATCACGCAGTAAACAAAGTACACCTAACAATTCAGTCATATAATCCATTTTACATTAAATATCCGTATTTAACTGCTAAATGCCAGTATTCTCAGAGCATAGTAAGTACGATTTAAAATAGCATTATGCGTTAAATAAAGACAAACTGTTCGCCTATGACCTCAGTCTGCTAGTAACCTCACTACCGATGCAGTCTCGGTGAGACATACGCCTGGAATTCTGCAAGCGGTCGCAAGAGCAGCACCCGGCCTTAAATATGACACAACAGCGTTTTTATAGAGACAATCAGGAAGCATTGGGCTACATTTTGACTGGACTATGATATTCGACTTCTTCTTCTTCTTCTTTTTTCATAGTGGCAATCGGCTGCAAATTCGCGCCATTTCTGCCAGTGTCGT
>WUAW01026844.1:11316-28626 GCA_017165845.1 Thaumetopoea pityocampa | reverse complement strand
TAGTATATACTATGGTCTCTGCCTACCCTTATGGGATATCGGCGTGAGTGTATGTATGTATGTATGTAAACATTTATGGTTTTTGGACACAGATACTATTTATTTCCGTGTGTATGTCATGAGAATCGCCGAAGGATATCCCGCGATAAGAGTTTCAAACATAAAGACTAAATAGAGCCATAATAATAATGTTTGAATTGAAGCAGTCCACAGAGAAGTTGAGTTATTCTAAATAATGCGAAATATAAAAAAATACAGGCAATGAAATACATCCTACTATATAAGAATAAAATACTCTTACCATCGACATAAAATAAATTATAGACATAATAAATAAGATATCGATATATACGTTATGTATGTATGGGTGCATTGGTGGTGTAGTGGTACCAGACACGGTTTACGTTTTAAGAGTCGTGGGTTTGATCCCGGTCCCGTACCACTGAGTTATTATTTGTAATTCATGTACGATCTACATTGTAAACACCAATGTAAATACTTAACGGAAAAGGAAAACTTCGTGATGAAACCTGCACGCTCGCATGGGCGTGTGAAGTTTGCCAACACGCACTAGGCCGGCGCGGTAGACTACGGCCTAATCCCCCCCCTGATCAGGGGAGGTCCGTGCCCCTGTAGTGGGGACGATATGGACTGGGGATGATGATGATACGATGTTTTCCAGATAACCTTTGAATTTTTTTAACAAAGATGTTTACTTACACACGTTTATTACACACGTTATTTACTTACACACGTTTTACTACCTGGGTAGCAAAATATTGTGGGCTACACGTAAAGGATATCACAATTTTACCACTCTAAAACTAAGGGTAATTACACACTACACAGATGACAGATGACTTAACAGATGAGTCGCAGGATAATACTATCCTGCGACTCATCTGTTAAGTCTGAAGATTTTGGCAAATTACCCTTTTGTTAGAGGAGAATTTACCAACATCTTCACGTCCACAAACAATTGTTTCGTCTCACGGAGTATTGTTGGGTGTAAACTCTGTAATTATAATGACCTTATTGTCAGTAACCATAGTCCCACACACACACGAATCTTGTCACAAGGAAATAAGAATTTAAAGGGGACAATCTTACCATACACATATGTATACATACAGTCACGCCTTTTCCCCTGGCTCTCCGGCGGGGAATCGAACCGTGATCTCCCGCGTGATAGGCGGGGATAGTGACCATTGTACAGTGGTCAGTGTCGAAGAGTTGGGGTACGCAGAGACCACTTCTTACCACTTGCTACAAGTAGGAAAGTGGCTATGCGTAGCCCACTTTTCGCCCCCGCAGGAAACAAGATGTTTCGGGTTGCGAAGCGCGATATCGCCATTTTATAAGTTTCAAAAATGTTAAAGTTCTTCATTGCGTTCCTACGAGATGTGGAAAGGAAAGAGGGTGAGGTAGAAAAGGTGTATTGAGCAAGGTATATTGAATTGGGAAAAGGACTATAGGAGATAAGATACTACTATCTCGGAAGTAGGAAGAGACAGTAGTAGCTCGGGGGGCCGGGGTCGCTTACCCGTATACTTAGATCTATTTGCCGGACAGGCTAAAAGACTAAGTACTCCCTAACCGAAACAATCCTGACTCGAAAATCTTACCAGTGTTACAAAAGCTAATGTAATTTTTGGTGGCAATTTTTACGGTATAACATTTTGATATCTTCTTCTCCTTGTAATACTTCCCTAATCACTAAAGGTTGTCAGTCAGATTTACATACCTGTTCTTATTTCAGTCGATATAGATAAGTCTTCATACACATAGATATGTAAACCTATGTGTATTTATGTACATAGATTTTCGTAGAAACTCTAAAACCAGACGAGTACGTGAATTATTTACAAAAATCCCACCTGCCTAATTAAATATTCCTTAGTGTAGGTTCGAGTAGTCAGTAACTTTGCCTAACTTCGTTCGCCAACTATAAGGACTTGTTACTAAATTTATCACACCGAGAGCACTTTATGCTAATAAGTTCCTAGCTAAATTGACGCTTCAAGTTTAAACTCATACTAATAAGATTAACGGTAATTTTCAAGTTTATAACAAAAATTGTCATAAAACAATAGAAATAAAAAAAGTTACATTCAATATGAATAAGTCTAAATCTAAGGTTTGGATGTAAAATTTTCTTGAATTTTCCTTGTTTCGATAATCACGTAAAACTGTGAATCACGACTGAACTGATTTCAATAACACTAGTGGTCAGTCATTAGATGCCGTATTGCGGGAACTTACAATACGATTAGACGATATACGGTAATCTTAAATCGCTTTACAGCCTCTTCCCTTGCAATAACAGCCGACGCTGACTTAATTGAGGATAATGTAGGGGTTTCGCGTGTTTATTATTACCATTGGTGGTGTAGTGGTTTTAGAGACGGCTTACGATCGAAGGGTCGTGGGTTCGATCCCGGTCCCGCACCATTGAGTTATTATTTGCAATTCACGTACGGTCTACATTGTAGACACCAATGTACTTAACGGAGAAGGAAAACTTCGTAAGGAAACCTGCATGCTCACATGGGTGTGTGAAGTCCACCAACCCGTACTAAGCCAGTGCGGTAGACTACGGCCTAACCCCCCTCCTGATCAGGGGAGGTAGGTGCCCCTGTAGTGGGGACGATATGGACTGCGGATGATGATGATGATGATGATGATTATTACCATAAGCTTCACGCGGGGCAAGCGGGTTGGAAGTCGTAGAGCTAATAGTGTACCGCCGGTGACAGCCAGCAGAGTCATCGGCAGCCGGCGTCATGTTAGGATAAAGAAGATAAAGAGTTACAGTAGAGGTTAATTAAGGGTTTAAAAACTTCTTATATACTGGCTGTATGCTGCAGTTGCTAGGTGACACCGGCATAATTTTAAATAGATTCATTCCACGTGGGTACTGCGATAACCAGTTGAGTGACGTATCCGAATAATGGGTAGCAGCAATTAAAGAACCAATCTACTAACACACTGTGGTCACCAGCCTGCTGTTTAAATTATAATAACGATGAATCGTAGACTGTTTTTTTTTATTACTTTGAACATAATCCAAATATGCAAACAGACCGTAAATTGACATAAGATAAAACGTGAATCGGAAATAGCACAAAAATCGGGTGTAAATGGTTAGACCGTTCTCGCATTCTGAATATTTTCTTATTATTACGGAACTAAATATACAAAAGAACCAATCGCCAAACTAGAAAGCGTAACTCTGAAAAAAGCGCATAAAACGTATCAGCTCTAGATGGCGCTAACACGTATTCTAAATATTTTTTTATTACTTTGGAGATAATTTAACCCGTTCGCTAACAGGGGCTCCCGCAGAAAACCGCCACAATAGCCCAAGACTTTTTTCATGATTATATGAAACCAATTGGAATAAATTTAACGTATGTGTATTTAGAGCAATCTAAAAAAACAAAATAAACATTCTTTCAAACTGGCACAAATATAAACACTTTACGGTTTTAGATCTTAACAGTATTGCCCAATACACAACGTGTATTGGGCAACATGCCTTAGTGAGTTGACTAAAAACGTCTGTCACATATATGTGACGTCGGGCTGTGGTAGGAAACTGCTGTGTCACATATGTGTGACAGTTGGTAGCGAACGGGTTAAATATATGAGAAGCGGGCCAGTTGTCATACTAGGAAACGTAATTCATAAAAAGATCAACAAAATTTTCTAATCTAGATAGCGTTGACACTTAGCCTGGTTTTTTATTACTTCTACCTTGCTCCGGTTAAAAAAAATTTTATACACGATGAACCACACGTCGCGCTCTTGTGTAGATTGTGTAGAAAGCCTAGAATTATTACTTCCACATTGCTAAACGGAATAGAAATCCATAGTTTGTACAATTGACGGTTAGCTACGACATACGATATTGGAGCAAATTACGGGGCACAAGACCTGTATTTACTATTAGTATACACTGTGTACACCCAATATCGATATTATTACAGAATTGTGATACGTCAAATTTTGTAAATCAAAGATATTAAAAGAAAACTACCCAAATCGACTAATTGAGGGCTTTTGAAACCCAATTCGTCGATATTTGTTTGAGTGTCACGCAAAAACCAACTGGTAGTGTTTGATCAAACTGTTACTGTCTTAAATACGTAAATATTCAGACGTATATATTGCGGCATGTTTCATCAAAATCGGTCCAGTAGAACTGAAGATACAGCTTGATCCCTGTTTTAGTAGCCGCTGTTAAGGTACGAGCGCTCAAGTAAGTGGTTTTTTTGACTTTTATATAAATCTGTGATTGTTTCAGGATTTCCCTTGTATCGAAAAACCAACATTTACGTGAGCGGAGCTCTGGACCAAAGCTAGTTTGAAATAAAGTCATACGACGGTTTGTTAATTGTATGTTTAAAGACGATTATGACCTTTTACAGTGTATATTGTGTTTCCGGATCTCCAGATTTCGCATTATGGAAGTCAAGTAAACAAGCCCTTGTTATGGGATTTAAGTTATTGCCTTGAGTATGGGAGTTAAGTTCATCAGATGATATAAATACGTTTTACAGCCAAATCACTGTTAAAGCTGCGGTGTAGAAGAATTGGTTTTTCAAATCTGCATAGTCAGCAGCGAAACTCAGTAATTACCTATCATCCGCCTGTTCAAGAATCTGAAGAAATTCACCATAATCTCCACGCTTGGCAGACAGTTTGAAGCAGTGGATGCTACTTAATCGCAGAATAAGGCTGCTGGCAACGTTGGTCGCTCCTTATGAAACCCTAGTTAAAGGGAGTTAAAGTATAACACTGTACCTGTTACCTACTAGTTTTGTACTGTAATTAGTACCTACTAATTTTTTACTGTAACTAGTATCTACTAGTTTTGTAGGTACTGTAAGTGCTACCTACTAATTTTGTACTATACCCGATAACTACTAATTTTGTACCATAACTTGCCAGTTATAAAATTGTTAGGTATCATCAATTTTATATCATAACTGGCATCTACTAATTTTATACTGTAACTGACAACTACTAGTTCTGTACCATAACTTGCCAGTTATGATATAAAATTGTTAGGTTCCATCAATTTTATATCATAACTGGCATCTACTAATTTTATACTGTAAATGATAACTACTAGTTTTGTACCCTAACTTGCCAGTTATGATATAAAATTGTTAGATACCATCGATTTTATACCATAACTGGCATTTACTAATTTTATACTGTAACTGATAACTACTAGTTTTGTATCTTAACTGTTACCTACTAATTTTGTACTGCAACTGATACCTAAGGTAGCACGGACTAGTTTTAACTGAAAGTTCAGATGAATTAAAATTGTAACTTCAATATTTTATAAGACATGTATGTACTGGATCGGGCGTAGAAGATATCTCTGTAGTTATTGATGAGAAAAATGTTACCCTTAATCCGTCAACTCAATACCAGGACATGACTGGACGGGACAATAATGCACACTATACATCCCTTACCCACACCCTAGCGGAGGGTACAACCCTTGTGAATATAGAAATCGCAATTTCACAAAAAAAAATGTGGAACCTACATTGAGCAGGAATGTTTTAGCCGAGCTATGGATGTTTAATGTTTCTATAGAAGTAATATTAGTATTTTAGAATATCTTTCCCTCCTGCAATCTTAGTTTGAAGCGAGATTATAGTGTAAGAACGACTTAAAACTATTGGTCTATAGTAATAATTTATCTACTGGTTCGCTCGTGTGCTATTTCAATAAAATCCTACTCATTTCCAATGGTTTTTATTGCTTTTTGATTTTCGTCATAAAGTCAAATTAACCGATTTGCCATGATTGAATTACAAATATATAAGCATTTTTTTATTCGTACATCACTGTAAAAATTTAAAGCAGTTTTGTGGTATAGTAAGACAAAGTGAACGAATAATATACTTTAACAAGTATAATTGTTTGCGGAAAGTTGATAAATTGGTGAAATTAATGATCACTGAAGAATATACTACGCTAGTCCGACTCTAAGAAAGAATGAATTGTAGAATCCATTATCCATACCATAGAATGCCGGTAATCATAAGAATTCCAATTTAATTTGAATGTGCAATAAAGTTAGGAATGGTGAAATCAATTCAAGAACTGGCATAATCCTCAAGATTAGCAAGTTGGAGTGACATTGGACAGTCAAACCTGAACCGATGGCCGATGAGCCAGAAATTTACAGACGTTTTGGTGATCTCAGTAGATATTGGTTGAATCACGGGATGCCATTGCTGTCCATATTATCGTGGTTTATAATATGCACATACCCCAAGTATTTTGTAAAATCTATACTATTACAAAATTGTTAAATGTCAAATTTTAAAAATCAAATATATTTTAAAAACTACTCGACTAATCAAGGACTTCTGAAAACCAAATCCGTCGATGATCGTTTGTTTGTTCGGGCTTCACGTAAAAACCAGCGGGTGGATTTTGACCAAACGGTTACACTCTTTGAGGTACTAATCCTACTTAAATAATGCGGCGTGTTTCTTCAAAATCGGTGAAGTAGAATTTAAGATACAGCTTAATTTCTGTTTTAGTAGCCGCCGTTAAGGTACGAGAGCTCAAGTAAAAGTGGATATAAGGCTTTTTATATAAATTTGATTGTTTCGGGATTTCCCATTTAGCAGAAAACTGACATTCATACGGGCGGAGCCGCGGGCAAAAGCTAGGATTATATATAGGCGATGGTGTCTTGTCATCTTTATTTATAAATCCGAATGGGTAAACATATGCAAATTGTAAGGCTTGGCGCATAATTGCAATGCAATTTTATCGCCAAGTTGACGTACCACTAGTTCGTAATTTAAAATCATGTTTGGAATGTACCTACGAGTCGTGACCGGTACAGTGACTGCTTTTTCATCGATATATTTTTTAACTGTGCCTTTACGAGTATTTAGTTATGCAATATGAAAAAACAAACTCAGTCCCGTTTGCTTGTTATGGATTGATGGTTTATTTTTTTATTTTTATTTTTTTTGGCGCATAGGAAAGATTCATTTACATACTTCAATACCATAAAACTATGGAGCGTTTTAAACTTTTACTGACTAAAAACTCTGTAGTTGCTGAAAGTTCGGTTCTTGGAGAATGGACTTCGTGATCCGTAATGTATGGTTAATGCCTTACTTTTTTGAGTATTCTTCAAGGAATCTTAAACAAAGTAACTCAGAATTTCGAGTTACTCATGGAGCTATGCGCATAACGTCTCTCTACACGAGGATCACATTGATAGACGTACAATGCCGCAGTCTCTTGAGTCCATTACCTAAAGCGAGGGCGCTAGAATTTATTTTTCCTGTAGTTAAGAACTACCGAGTTCAATGAATGGGTATAAAATAGGACTCTTGTAATGAGCTCCATGCTGAGGTTTTCCCGAAGATCTATAGTACGGAGTTCTCCAAAATGGGAATAAAAAAATGTCTAAACGGTCGGCAACGCATATGTGATATTCCTGATGTTACAGGCGTTCACAGACTGCGGTGACCGCTTACCATCAGGCGGGCCGTAAGCCTGTTTGCCACCATCATGGTATAAAAGAAATAGAACTTCGTGTTTTGAATGAACTCTAAACGTAAGAAATATGTAATTTGTACATATAAAATTTATCGCCGTGTATCAGTGTCGCAAAAACTCAAAACCGGCTGTATTAATACAGAGGTGGTTTATGAAAAAAAATAAATTAGAAAAATTTTAAAAAAATAGCTGGTAAATCGAAGAAATTATTTTAGGTGATACAAAGTTCACCGAGTCAGCTAGTTAAATGATAAAAACAACAAATACTAAATATAAATAGAAAAATAAAGAAGCTACGGCAGATAACACAAAATATAGAACACAAGGAAGAAAAACATAATATTTAAGAAAAAGCTGTCCATGGAAACAAAAATATATGTACATACTATCTCAACCCATCTTATGGGAGTAGACGCTATTCTTACACTAATCTTTATTTCAGTTTTTTTTATAATATAATCACAATACGAGCACGAACATCGCAAATCGTTCAGTGTAGATTATTAATCATCTCGGAGCTCATCGACCCTAAACGATTTGTGAGTTCATCATCAATCTTCATTTGAAGACTTATTGACATTTATGGAGCAAAATAATTCAATGATACGTGAATTGTATCATTAAAATTGTGTTTTATTTTGCTATTTTTTAAAACGAATCTTGTAGTATTAGTGCATCGTGAAAGCATGAAGTTAATAACAAATATATTGGTATTATATTGAACGACCGGTGTCTATCCAACAGAATCAACGCTATTTATATCTGCTAACAATGCCACTAGATTAGATGCACGTAATCACCTTGACACAATATCAGCACGCTGATGTAGCACTATATTAATATAGGTATAATTAAATACAGTTTAATAGTTAAAAGTAAATTAATTAATATTCACAAGTTCATATTATCAAGGTTCGGTAAAAATGTGTGCATAAAAAATCGACAATAATCAAACCATGAGTAATTTTCCCATCACTCAAACTGCTCGTTACGTCAAAACATTAACTTCACGTCACACAAAATAACTGCAACAATGCCATACAAATTAAAAGGTATTTAGAAAAATAATCCATGTAAAAACATTCAAGGTGCAGCTTTATAGTAGAGCAGGCATCACCCTTCTACACAAAATTAGGACAAGACATCTACTTATCATAAAATAAGATACCAATGTGAACCTAAAAACGGTGTAGCAAGAGTCAATGAAGATAACGCCAAAATAATTAATTCAAATAACAATAATCGTCTAATTGAACCTGCCAAATCGTATCCCGTTAGTAATACTTGAAGATGAATATTGGTTTCAGTCTACTGTGTATAGTGTGTGTGTATATATTAAGGCAACAAATATTGATACTGAAACATATTAAAATATAAATAACGCAACTCTATTTGCCTTTCCTGAAGATAGTGTAAATAGAAATGATCCGACAGTATTTACATCTCTTGGATAGGCTTAACTTATCTTGATCTATAAATAGCTTAAATGTATCTAAATATTTCCCAATCGTAGCAGTGTACATTTTTTTTTCAAATGTATATAGATTTATCATTTTTGAAGCAAATTTTAGAGTATAAATATTCATAATACATATATATGAATTTAATATTTGTATCGCAATATTTTGCACTTGTTCTTTTCGTCAGGTATTTATTTAAGAAATTTTAAAAATCTGCGCATGATATACTCTATGAGTAATTTTGCTAAATTGAAAAGCTAAAATAACATAGGAAGCTAAAATAGTAAAGAATTTACAAGTGAGTGTGCAGAAAAACAGTAAAAATAAAATTAAGTTTGGAAACAAAATGTCGGGGCGATTGTTTAAGATTGCAAGACATGGTCTCTCGAGAAGGGATCTCTCAGATGTTTTTTTTTATGTGATTCGGAATAAGGGGGAAGATAAAGTCGCAATTTTGAGACGACCCTATTGGAGGGAATTCGGTAAGGCTAACACCCAAAAAGGGCGGAACGCACGAGAAACACATGTTGTGAAGCGGTGATTAACATAATAAGTATACTTCATGAAATGGTGTACTAATTTAGATAATTTTTTAAATTTCCTACTACGTATTTATCAAAGGAATCAAATTATAAATAATTTCTATTCATCACTTAAATGTTCTGTTTTTACAAATCGTTAACATACAGTCATGCCTTTTTCCCTGGTTCTCCGGCGGGGAATTGAACCTTTCCTATACTACCTAAGAACTGGGATAGGGATAGCAAAGTGGTTATCCGTGGCCCACTTTTCGCCTCCGCGGGAAACGAGACATGTCGGGTGGCGAACCACGACGCCGCCGTTTACAAAAGTGATTAAAGTTCCTCATTGCATTCCCGTGGTAAGAAAAAAGTGTCCTAAGCAAAGGAATATGGAATTTGGGAAAAGGACTATAGGATATAGGATACTACTATCTTGGAAGGAAGATAGTAGATCTTGGAAGGAGTAAGAGAAAGTAGAAGATGGGGAGGCCGGGATTGCTTACCCGTATATGCCTAAATAAACGTAAATACGGCTAGACAGGCTAAAAGACTAAGCACTCCCTGACCATAAATAAATCGTTAAGTATGTCCTAAAACTGTTTATACTTAAAAGAGCTCGTAAAACAATAGATGGTCAGACTTATTTAATAAAAAAAAGCTCATACACAGGCGTATTACTTACCAGACTGACGCCGAAATTTAAACAGGTCTTAATATGTGGTATTAATTAATAATGTATTAAAAAAAATATCAGTTTTTTAAATGTTAATTAATCACGGGACCAAAAAGAAAAAGATACAAAAAAGACATTGTATGTAAATATATACACGGATTTGATAAATACAAAATCTGACATTTGTTTTAATAATGTCATAGACATAAATTAAGTTTGTAGATTTTGCATAAATAAATAATTTTATATCACTTTTGGCTTACAAAGTATCAGGAATTATAGAGAAACGCACATTTTTAATTTAAAAAATGTCTAATGTCTTAGTAGGGTTCACGATAGCTACAATTAGTTTTGTAATAAGTACCAGTTGCTCCTAGACACTCGCCCTGATAGGTATAGGGCATTTAACATCTGAGAAGACTACCTATATACTAGTGAAAATAAGCATTTAAGTACAATACCCAATTTCGTTTAACAAAGTTAAGAAGCCTGAGTTCATAAACATAACTAAAAGCAACTATAAATCAATGTTCTGACCGTCTATACTAACTTCACGGCAAGCGCGTACGACGCACAATAGATTTTGCTCACAATCAATGATCATATCCATATCAAAGGCTCTGAACATATTTATGACCCGAAACGCCACATTACAATTATTCGTAAACCATAAATCAATGGAAACGAGGCGTTAGACATGGATATCAGTATAATTTCTCGCTACTGCGACTTGGTTATGGATCGTTTAACAAATTGCTATAGCACGTGAAAAAAGTATTTTGGAGAAAGTGCGACTTGCATAAAGAAATCAGTAGACCGAGCATTGTAATTTATAATAAGGAATCTATAGTTGTTGAGATTGGGTCCATGTGAAAGCAAAAAGTGTAAAGAAAATCTATGTTAAAAAATATTTAGATGCATTGAATCAGCCTGCAATCGATGTGCCGTGTTCATACAAACGAATTAAATATATAAACGATAACGATAACATTGTAACACCTTGAGATACCTATGTTCGCAATAAAGAATTTTGAATTTGAAATTTCATAGTAAATAGTAATAGAAAATGTTTGTTCTTAGTTGTAAGCCCATGAAGTTCGATCAGATCTAGATTATAATAAACTTAGTCTTTCACGGTTGCTTTAATCTTTTCAAGATTCACCATGATTTCTAGACTTTGAAGGAAAAGGTTTACAATTCAAATATATATTTTAGCTACTGGATG
Source organism: Thaumetopoea pityocampa (assembly GCA_017165845.1). Classification (NCBI taxonomy): domain Eukaryota; kingdom Metazoa; phylum Arthropoda; class Insecta; order Lepidoptera; family Notodontidae; genus Thaumetopoea; species Thaumetopoea pityocampa. Next base: position 17,193 of record WUAW01026844.1, on the reverse strand, counting down.
CGTGCAGCCAAACATCAGGCTAAGTGACGTGCCTTGGGAGAGGTCTATGTCCAGCAGTGGACTGCCACAGGGTGATAATGATGATGACGATATATTTTATGTAATTATGAAATATAGATAAATCATCTTCTATATCATGTGGTTTCGTTAGGTATTTATCTATGTATTGCTAAATCTAAGATTGTGTCAAAATAACTAGTATTTACGAATAATATTTTCGAATGTGTCATAGACATGTTGTAAGTGTAGATAATACAAATCATATTTAAAAAGATGCAGTTGACTCAAAATAAGTATTAAAAGCAACAATAGAAAAGGCCGACGAATAACAGAATGGACCGGACAGATGTTTGATTCAAGATTTACTTGAAAACACGAATAATCGCCGCGCGACTGTCTGTACTTCCGTGAAGGAACCGGTTTTTAAAAATTGTAAATAAAAAAAAATAATGGAAACTGGTATCTTATGGGAAATTTTTGTTGTTTTACAAGAAACGGTCTACGCAGTCATCGTTACATAACGAATATGAAAACGTGGATGAAATAATTTTAAATATGTTAGATTAAGGTCTGGAATGAGGACATCCGTAGAAGACGCAATGTAACTGACGGCTCAGTGTTGCAGATCTAATGTGGCAGTGAGTGGGGCATGTAACTCTTAAAAACAATACCTTGGGATTTTGAAGAGCTGGAATCATTATCATCAACAGAAAAGCATAGTGTTGATAAACAGATGACCTAATTAAAGCATCTGGTAGCTGGCTTATCTACATCTAAGATGGCTCATAGCCGCTCGTTGGGACGAACGTTAGAGGAGGTCTTCTTCTAGCAAATGGACGTCTCCCGGCTTATATTTTAATGGTGTGGTTTTGAATTTATAATAACGAAATCATTAAAATAACATTGACCTAGTCCCGACTTTTACATCAGGGTCTGTTGTTTTTTGTAGGGGTGCAGCTGTAGGGCGGATTAAAATAACCGATTACCATCTAACATCATCCCCATAAGCCACCACAATTTCTACTAACGATCAGTGTTGATGAGATACTAACCGTGACCTATTGCTTTAGGTGTCTTTTTACGAAGAAGCCATGGTAATGTTAGCATGCCAGCTGTAGTTCGAACCCAAAATGTTCCAACTATCGGATTTAGAACATGGCTACATCTACTTCGCTATCATGACTCTATAATAACTGAAACTAAGTTTACACAAATTTACAACAAGAATACTTTTAAAAAATTAATATAATCAGGCAACAATATGATTATCGATAATGCTATTAAATTAAATCAAACCTGTCCAAGATTTAAATATGATAAAAATATTAACAAAAGCCAATAACAGCACATTCCAAATGTACGTTTTAAATGTTATTATTAACTTAAGGGTTGAACTCTTTCTTATTATGATAATTTCAGAACTTGCAAATAACAAGGCATGTCAGTCAAAATGCATTCTGATGAGAATTGAATAAGAATTTGCATAGGGACTCGAGTTCATATTGAAATGTTAACGGTGTGGCAGCACGATTGCTGAGCTCTGTCATCATGGACTCTTGTGCAGCATAAATGCTGGTCGGATTGCACCAGAAAATCCACGATATTATAATGCGAGTTTGTGAGTGTGTATGATGATGTATGATCAGGTCAGGGAGTACTTGGTCTTTTAGCCTGCCCGGCAAATAGACTTAAGTATACGGGTAAGCGACCCCGGCCTCCCGAGCTACTACTGTCTCTTCTTATTCCTTCCGAGGTAGTAGTATCCTATACGCTATAGTCCTTTTCCTAAATTCCATATTCCTTGTTCGATACACCTTTCCTACCTCATCCTTTTTTCTTTCCTCTCCACTAAGCCGTGGGTATGCAATGAGGTACTTTAATCACTTTTCAACCTCATAAAATGGCGGCGTCGTGGTTCGCCATCCGACACGTCTCGTTGCCCACGGGGGCATAATGTGGGCTGCGGATAGCCACTCTGCTACATTGAACGATCGTAGCAGGTGGAAAGTAGTGGTCTCTGCCTACCCCAATGGGAAAGAGGCGTGACTGTATATATGTATGTTGTATATACTATGTTCTCTGCCTATCCTTATGGGATACCGGCGTGAGTGTATGCATGTATGTGTATAATCCTTATTGCTTCACGTTAGGAAGGCTTAATGGATTTGAGTAAAATTCAGAAAGGGGATAACTTATATCATGCATTAGCAGAGATACTTTTCATCTCGGTAATGCGTTTCGGTACTAGTTCAATTTTAATGTTATTTTAACTATTCGTGTGGGCGATAGTTTGGAATGTTTACATTTGTCTAATTCGCATGTAAACATAAAGTCATATCATAGAAAATAAAACGAAACAAACATATTTTTACTTAAGGAATGTTGTTTATTTTCAATTGTGTATTTCATCACAATATATCAACAATTAATAAAGATTGCTTTATAAAAACTTTCATCATTGCTGCTATTGTTTCGTTTTCAATTTCATCGAACTAATTATTAAATATTTTAAAAGCGTTGTGGGCAAGGTCACTATTATAGCTACTTGTACAGCTACAAAAATTGCAGAAATTTTATCAGTCCGCTTACATAAGTTTGAATAATAAACAGAGGTTTTGTTTGTTTCCGTTCAAAATAATCATAACCAGCCCTAGGAAGTGCATGGACATGGGCTTCCTCATAAAAAGAAGGGATTTACCATAATTTTTACGCTTTAGAATTTGATTGAATAACAGGATAACGTTGCTGATCGTTATCCTGGTACATACCTCAGCTGGTTCTCACAGCACCCACGGGAAGATATGGAGTGACGCTATTATTACGCTGGAATACAGCAGACTATACACTCGTGCATTTATGCAAATGTCAGATAAAATGAAATCAAACCAAATATCGAACAAAATGAAAACGTGCTGAAGCGCCTTACAATTTTGTAGAAGTACTTACAATAGTTGCTACCTCTGAACTTAGTTTGTGCATTTTTGCTTTTGTTTCACTTGCATTAAAATTATCCAATAAACAAGTTCCCGCAGTTGTTTTATTATTTTTGTGCATTCCGACCCTTTATATGGTCCTTCTAACCAAATAAAATTCTATTAAAGATTGGATTTTGAGCTGGTCCATTAATAAAACTAGTCTTTTTTATTTTAAACGTTATAAGTTAGGGAAACTTAAGTTATTGCAGCAGATTTGGAGCGGGTTAAAGTGACCGACTATTATCTGATAATATTCCAGTAGTTCCTAAGCACCCATAATCATTCAAGTATATCAGATGTAAGTTAGATGTTGGTATGGTTTTAGTTCTGGAAATAAACTAAAAAAAAAAGCAAAAAGGTGATAGAATTAAACCATTGGCCTGGTAGTAACCTTAATTTAGAGATTAGAACTGATGAAAACTACAAACGGGACTACGATTGTCTCTTTTAAAAATTTTCGAAAATTGGCCGCGTCAAATTCGAACGTTGTAATTTTTAAGTGATATTTCCGTAAATACAATTCTTTCTAAATTGAACGGTAACTGGCTGTGCGTCAGACGGTGGTTTTCGTCGACAAGATCTCAGGAAATATCCGACTTTTAAGTCCTTAAGGGGATGCGCAGTTTTCCTCACGATGTTATTCTTTACCTTTTGAAGTGAGGATAATTATTAATACGCGTTTGATTTTGAAGTCGGAAGTGCGTACCTTGAATTCAAACTCGAGATCTAAAATTTGTCAGTGCCAATGGCAGGAGTGGTTATAGGTGCTTATAGACCCACTAGGCCTCACTGCTTCAAACTGATATAATGAACATACTATTCCGATCCTTACGTAAATGGCTATTTTAAATGGTTACTGGGGAATGAGTTGCTATGCCTCTCGTCATCTGAGTAGAATACTCAGAGTACTGCTAATTGGTGGTACATCAAAGCTAAGCTGGTGGTGCCCACTGGCCTTAGATTATTCACTCCAGTTTCTACCACAAATGTAAAATGCAGCACATCTCAATGAATTTCGACCAATACCTACGAATTGTAGGTCAATACTTCGCATCACCACAATAGTTCCTAACGAGCCGCTAAACCAGTCCGCGAACAAAGATAATGTACCCGCATTTAGTGCGATATATTTTATTAGGTACATTGTGTACAAACAAGACGTATGAATAACTCCTTGAAGTCTATAGAAAACGTTTATTTTAAAACAAGAATCGGTAAGTGGCATATGTCAAAATTTATATTCTCGGTCTCAGTTTAATAATGATCAGCCCCAAATCGGCTTCGCTTTATAGTTGTAACTGACACATTTACACGTCTAATTGGCAATCAGTATAATTATATTATTTTTACGAATAATTGATACAGTGCCAATGATCCTGCTTTCCGTGCCAATGAGTCTTAGGTTCGACTCCTGGTAGGGACAAACTTTATGTGATAAGCGAAAATGTTTGTATCCGAGTCATGGACGTATTTATCTATTTATGTATAGTATTTATCTATATAAGTATGTATATCGTTGTCTAGTACCCAAGATACAGGGAATTCTAGTTTGAGACTAGATTAATGTGTGTGAAAAGTATCTAGAAAATTATATTTTTATAATTATAAAGAGCCTAAGAAATGAAATATGTAATACCTATGATAACTTTTGGTCAGCAGGCGAAGACCTTTTAAAAAAGCGCTGGATGAGCTTTCATTATCACCACCATCAGCCGCTTGAAGTCCACTGCTGGACATAGGCCACCTCCTTAAAAAGAGGAATTTGCTCTCCACGCTTGGCAGACGTCGCAGGAGATCGCAGTAGATTTTGATTCAATAAAAGGATAACTCTCGTGCTCGTTATATTGATGGATCCCTCAAGTGGATCTCACAACACCCACGAGAAGCGATGGAGTGACGCTATCATTACACTGGCACCACACAGCAGCAGCTAGTTATATTATATTTATGTTTTACTAGAGTTTGTTATTCCTTATTATATACACGGTAAGGAATGTTTATAAGTAATCAAGCATATCGCTCATCCAATATAATAATGACGTAATTGCAAAAAAGTTAAAATGTTATTTTGTGTTTAATTTGGATGATTTGTTGTTTAATGTGGATTTTTTTCGAGAATGCTCAAATTATTAATAATAATCTATAAATAACTATATATATTAACTACGTTTTGGGGATCTATCCAAAAGTGAAAAACATTACAAGTGGTCTACAAGATAAAAAAGTTTGAGGTCCTCTGATATAGACCATACGTGAGTTTGAAAAACCCAGTTATACGGAAACGGAGTTTGAACCCGCGTCATTTTGATCGCCGGTCTCTAGTAATCTCACCCCTAGACCACAATGCACTTTTTCATTAGTTAGTTATAATTTGTATATGACTGAGTTCTCGTCGTCACCAATCGGACGAGTTTGGTAATCCGGCTAGTTAGCAAACACAATTCGCGCCCGACGCCGAGGGGTGAGCGATGTCCTGGGTGCGTGTAGTTCGGTGTCAATTGTCGGTGTTCATATTCATGTTAAGCGAAAATAAAAACATGCTGTTACCGATGTCTCTTCTTGACGAACTGGTTTCTGATTTATTTTGTAAGTGCGTTAGTGAGTAAAATGAAGTAAATCGGTTTTGGTGTCACGAGAAGCGGTTGATAAATCAAGGAAATTGACTGCAGCATCATCTTGCGATTCAAATGACGTCTGCTGCGTTCTCGACGACTCTTGTCAAGCGCAGAGCAAATCACTCCTTCTACGGACGAGTCATTGGAGCAGTATTTGCAATTACAGGATTTGTTCATTGATATCCCCTATTTACTGGATTACATTTAATCCCATATATATTAAAAAAAATATTATATTTATTGGAGTTAATTTAATATGGATTAGTTAAAGTTAAAAATGTTAATAA
>WUAW01026808.1:324-12252 GCA_017165845.1 Thaumetopoea pityocampa | reverse complement strand
CAGTCTTCTGTATAATCTGCCGCAGCGTATGTATGTGGTCTATGGTACTATAGCCCTTTCGGAAGCCGAAAATAATATGCTTATAATAATATGCTTATAAGTATTTCGTTTGAGGGCAACAAGATTACCTGTGTTCGTTACGCAAATGACACCACATTATCGCGTCCTCGGAGAATGAGTTGACTCGGTTATTTAGCAGGGTAGAGTAGGCGAGCGAGATGATGAGTCTCTCGATTAGTAAGTCGAAGATCAAATACTTACTCATAATTTAAAATATCAAAGTATCTAGTTACTCTTAATCACTACAAGGTCTTTACTATCCGCTGGCCCAATCAAATTAAGGCTAATATGGGATTCAAGATATCAACAGCTCTGAGATAAGCCGAAGATAGAGTCGTGTGGAGGGCTCTGACCAACGTTTCATTCAAAGCGTTTCAGGACGGGCACAACCTTTAGCAGTGAAGTGTACGATGAGGAAGATAAATATAAAGTCAAGCACCCTAACAGACGGTACCTACTAAAAGTACAAACGAGTCTTACCGAACAGAATTGACCCAGTGCTCGGACATGGTCCCGGTATTTTGTATGGCCACATGCACCGGGTTTCGCAGTATAAAGTTATTGTAGAATGCTGGATTGTTTGGTATGCTAACAAGCATTTGCGGTCCTTGGTCCTCGAACAAAGTTTGTCTTCCAAAATATTTTCTACGTCTCTTATATTCATATGTAAGTTCAGGTTTCTCCAGCTTTTCCATGGTTTAGTTTAAGAAATTAAGAGCACAGAACTGTTCAAACTGATTATGAAATGTTTAATCAATATCCTTAAGCGTTGCTATAGGTTCTGCACGGTGGCCTAGGAAATCGTGGGTGAAATGTTCACATAGAGCAATGAAGAATGACACATACGACTGTTTCAGTGCCAGTGGCTTTGCTTTCTGTGCCCCAATGGGCACACGAATGTTTGTACCCGAGGCATGGTTGTTTATCTAATTATGTATTAATATTTATCTATATAAGTATGTATATCGTTGTGTAGTAACCAAGACACAGGGAATTCTAATTTGGAGTTAGATCAATGTGTCTGATAAAGAATGTATCCACAATATTATACGTGAATCACGTCCCCTGAACATTTTGAGGTGCCGAGGGAACGAGTCCAATGTTTCTCCCAAGGAGTGGTGGGACGGTGAGGCACAGATGGGCACCTGAGAAGTGCCGGTGTTCCCGAAACACATTGGGAGTGTTGTATAAATAAAATTGAACTTCTTTATTTTAAAAACACAAAATACTGGTAAAATAAAAACACTTTTCCAACAAATCAAATTTATTTACTTATTCAATTAAGTCTAAAACATACGTTATATTCCATGTTTCGCTGTGTAATTATTTTATGAATCCCACTTGAAAGCCTCTCGGTCTTTCAAACGAGTAAAATGAAATTAACTAATAGTTCACTAAATTAAAAATATATCAATAGAGTGTGATGGGGTCCGCCTGAGTGGCCCGTCTCAGAGTCAGCACGAGGAGGCGCGGCGGCGAAGCGGCCACCTTAGCGATGCACTGTTCGAGCAGGACGCACCAGCGCACGCCGGCTCTTTGCTCCGGTGACATATCTTTAAGCTGTTGGAACTGAAGACAATATTTTCAATTATTAAAATTAAAATAATAATCGTCCACGGGATGACTAGCAAAGTACAATAATCACTGATTTTCTTCCAAACGGAATGCAACAAGCAATGAACAACAAGCAGGCCAGCCAGTAGGTAGGGAGGGCTTCTCTATCTAGTTATATACTCGCTGCGAGCAGAACAGCTGACGTCGTGCGCGCCGCCCGCCCCGTTATAAGCCCGCACACCGGGGACCGGCGACATGACGTAATCATAACGCCTCTCCACAAGGGGTTGTAGTAATTAAGGACAAGTCAATCTCATATTCACTGTAGTTAAGTTTTAATTAATACATTCTGCTCCGAAAAATATATTTCTCTATTTATAAAGCTCTAAAGCGCTCCAGAAAACTTAACTGTCTACCGGCCTGCTTTTGTTTATTAGGTTAATTTGTTTATTTAGGTGAAAATATATAGAGATTAAATTTAAGGTCTGTATGTATAAATATGATTATTTATTCATAATTAATATAATTAGGTATGGAAAACTAATATACTGAGCAAATCTAAGTGGAAATGTCGGAGGGGGTGCCCATGAAAAAGTATAAATTGTTTCAAAACTGTCAAGTACGTACTCCTTAACCGATGAAAGTGTATGAAAAATTGTATGTCTGTGGGTGGGGTGAAAAGTATACTGGGATCGTAGTATGTGATAAACTGTAGTCTCTGCCCACCCCCTTTAGATACCAGCGTGAGTGTATCTATGTAACTATACTCTTACCGAGTATCCCAGTGTGTCTTCTAAAATATTAATCGGCAGTCGCGCGGTTAGCTCCCCTGTGTGATCAGCGAAGCGCACTCGGATATCGTCGATGTTGTTATTCCTGTTCAATATTGAATTTATGATGAAGGTGATTTAATGGTGAATATGGCGCTGTTACAGGCCCGCTGATGGTGTCTCAAGGAAGTACCAACTTGCTTATTAAAATTAAAGCGCTTATTGCGCATGCTAAATTGGATGGATAAAATTGATTTATTATCATGTTATAAAAAATTATTTACTTCATTAATTAATACTATAATAGATAATATATATTCTCCTTGGACTGATAATATCGTATTTGGCACTCCTTAATAAGAATCCAGTTGGCAAGCGTCTTTGAGATTGCAGCAGATTTTGATAGACAAACAGAATAACAGTGCTGTCCATTGCCCTGGTATATCCGTGAGCTGGCTCTCACGGCGCCCACGAGCAGAGATGGACAGATGGAGTGACGCTGTCATTGGCCGGCGATACGTAGCCATTGCATCGCTATCCGCAAATAAAAACAACAATGCTTTACCTTCTTCTCCGGGTATATTTTACCTTATTTTCTTTTGCCTACCGTTAATTTATTTAGAAATTATGGAATTTTGTTGATAGTTCACAATTACATAGGGTCGATGAGGTCATCTAGATCGAGATGTGTGAGCAGCGCGTGCAGCGAGGCACAGAAGGGCGCGGTGCCCGCGCCGTCGAGCCGCTCGCGCACCTGCGCCACGGACGCGGCGCTCGCGCGCTCGCCGCTCCACGCCGCCCACGCCGCAGCCTCCCCGCCGCCTGCACATCACAACACCACCATCCACCTGAACACATTTACTATCAGATGTAGGCCTTCAGATATATGTAGCCCACCTAGGTAATTCCAACTTCGAGAAATTTGTCACTCTCCGAATCTAACTCGGCTGGGCAGCGAACAGAAAGCTGTGATATCTTCTCGTCAAAAATACCGCACTGCTGGTATTCAATCCGTGCGTATTTCCAGTGATGACCTATGGGTCTGAAACTTGGCTACTGACTACAGGCCTCAGAAGAAAGCTCAAGGTCACGCAGCGAGCAATGGAAAGAGTTATGCTCGGAATCACCACGTGGCTCAAAGGATTGTACAACTGAAGTGGCAGTGGGCGGGGCACATAGCTCGCACAACTGATGGACGTTAGCGTCTTAAAGTGCTGGAGTAGCGACGCCGAACCGGAAATCGTAATGCGGGTAGACCCCCGACTAGGTCGACCAATGATCTGGTGAAGGTCGCGGGCAATCAGTGGATGCAGGCGGCTCATAGCCTCTCTATGTGGCGATCATTAGAGGAGGTCTAATTCAGCAGTGGTCGTTTCTGGGCCAATATGATAATGATGACGCGATGATGTAGGCTTTCTTTATAGGCCAACATGATAAAATACCGCCTTTTTTACGATTGTAAATCAATAAATGAAGACCTGTTCCAAAAGGTTAAGTTAGGTTAGGGTACTTAATTGACCTCTTTCATATACAACGGTAACCGACTATAATATATTGTAAGAGTAAATTCGCGTTTGTCAAGTCTAGCCAAATAATCCACACAGGTTATGGANAAGGTCGCGGGCAATCAGTGGATGCAGGCGGCTCATAGCCTCTCTATGTGGCGATCATTAGAGGAGGTCTACATTCAGCAGTGGTCGTTTCTGGGCCAATATGATAATGATGACGCGATGATGTAGGCTTTCTTTATAGGCCAACATGATAAAATACCGCCTTTTTTACGATTGTAAATCAATAAATGAAGACCTGTTCCAAAAGGTTAAGTTAGGTTAGGGTACTTAATTGACCTCTTTCATATACAACGGTAACCGACTATAATATATTGTAAGAGTAAATTCGCGTTTGTCAAGTCTAGCCAAATAATCCACACAGGTTATGGAAAAAAAACTAGGGCACAAATCGAAGCGATACTACACTTACGAGTGTTAGCTTGGTTCTGGATGTGTAAGCGCAAAGCCTCCGCGTCGGCCGTGTGCGGCTGGTGCGTAATGACAGTGCGCGCGCACACCTGCACGCTCACTGCGCGGGCGCGCCACGACACCCTGGCGTCGGCTATGAACAATACGCTCTCCAGCGGACCCCATTCTTCTGCTCTGTTATATAAATATCAGATAAATATATATTTTTGGTGAACTATTGGTAAGTGGCTATAGACCCCCATAGACATCTTGACATCTTGACAGAAAATTTGAAACAGGTTTTTGTTGGTTATATGTTGCTTCTTCTTCGTTCGTTGAGGATTGATCTGTTCTGCTTCTAGTTCGACCCTTCTAATCGGAACATAGTAATATTCGGAGCACTGCTATTTGGCGGTGGATTTTAACCCACCGCCACTACCTTCCATTTATGGAAGGTAGTGGCGCCCACTCGTGGCAGGCTCGCGAGCTTGTTCACTCCGAGCTCTACTATCAGTAAACTATGTATTTATCGTAATATTAAGATTGTTTGTTTGGTATAAGGGTCTCTACACGTAACACGAGAACTTTAACTCTTTAACTATTCATTTAAAGATTGCCTAGAAGAAATTGCTTTCATGGTTTAAAATATAGCAACAAAATGTTATTGTAACAGTGTGCTGACAAATCGAAATTGTGGTATTGCGTTGGTGAACCCGCCCATTGTATGTACACGCCCACCGGATGTGTACCACAGCTGCGCTGTAACACGGTAAAAAGTAATAACGATGTAGTGTCAAATTAAAGAGCGCTTCGAAGTAAATAGATCAACGTTAATTGGACAAAAAGTTCTTAAAGCGGTCTCTATCTCTTCACGTAGATGCCGCAACGACCGGCAAGGACACTAGTGTAATGGTAGCATTATTCTGTGACTAATGAACATCTACTTCTATCTCCAACACGTCAACCATTACAGTAAATCCCTATTTTTATGTAGGTGTATTTTTATGCATTTTTATGTACGTCTAGTAATGAACTTCAACGGGCTGATGATAGAACGAATGCTTATTGTGCTTTATACCTTTGCGTTCCGGTGGATTTGTGCATACTCCGAGATTTGGCCCAATAGCAATAGATTTTTCTACTTAAAATATATGAACTAATTTGCCATGGGCTCCTGCGTGTTTCAGAAATTAGCCCCCAATAGTGTCTCAATGATATTAATAGGAACTTTAAGGGCTATGCGGGAATGTTAGCAGTCAGACGGCTGGCCATGCCTCACGCCTGCCCCCGAAATAACAGCAGAATGTGACTTAAGGGGTATTGAGTGTGACTTAAGTAATCTACTAGGGTGAAGTTACGGTCTACCTTTGAATGGTATCGTTGTCAAAAATATCCAAGTTGAGTGAAGCAGGTGTTGTGTTGTCCACTATCCCTACGACGCGAACCGACATATCTACGCCTAAAATGCATAAGATATTTATAAATATTATAAAAACCGAGTAAAAACTTTTACTTAAAAAATCCGCTTGCTAAGCATTAAAATCCAAGCTAATAGTTAAAATTTGTTAAAATTAAAATCTTCATAGTGACCACACAAAATATACATTTCATCTGCAGTATATAAATATATTAACTCGTGAATCTCACGTGAAAATGTTTGTTTGTTTGTACGAACCGTTATATCTCCAAAACTATTTAATCTATAGACATGAAATTTAAACAATATGTTGACGACGCATGCTCAGACCTAAAGCCCGTGAATTCCGGGGTTCCCCAAGGCTGCGTGCTATCTCCTACCCAGTTTCTTTTGCATATCAATGATATGTTGCATGTTAGTAATATTCATTGCAATGCAGATGATAGTATAGGCGATACCTTATATACTGGCTGCGCTACAAGTTCTCGGGAATAGATCAACGAGTGCCAGAGCAAACTTGTGTCTGAAATCGAAACTTCCCTGAAGCAAGTCTCGGACTGGGGCTGGCTTAGTCCAGTTTAACCCTAAGAAAACACAGGTATGCGCATTCATCGCCAAAAAGAATCCCTTTGTCCTATCGCCTTATTTCGAGGACACTCCCCTTGCTGCCACTTCTAGCATTGGGTTCTTTGGCGTTAATATAACGAGCGACGTTCAGTTCTGCGACTATCTGGAAAGGCCAAGCTGACCTCTAAAAAGTTTGGTGTGCTCGGAAGATCGAGTCGGTATTTCACATCAGCCTATCTCCTTCTACTTTACAAGGCACAAGTCCTGTCTCACATAAAAAAACTGTTCGCAGCTTTGGGTTGGGTCTTCCTAACCTTTTGACCGTATTCAGTGAAGAGCGGCACGAATCGTCGACGACCAAACGGTCTCCAGTCGGCTAGACCCGCTGGCCCTGCGGAGAGATATAGCATCTCTCTGCATCTTCTACCGTATCTATTACTGGAAGTATTCCGAGGAATTGTTTAGACTAATTCCAGCCGCTGAATTCCACTGCACATATCGCCAAATTTTAAGATTTTACTGTCGTTACTTGAATAGTTGGCGATCGACCATTGTGTGTTTCTCGCGCAATTTCTTTCCCCGCACCACCATCCTGTAGGATGAGCTCCCAGCGGCGATTTTTCCAAGCGGATACGACTTGGGAACCTTCATATCTTATATAAAAATATTCTTATCTTATTTAAAAAAATAATTAAATACTGTTGGATATTTTTAACAGCTGAGAAGAAAAAGCAAAAGATGTTGTGCATTCGAAGGTTTGTAACGAAGTAGCTAAGATAAACAACTTGACAAAGATCATTGGAATTTTGAATACAGAAAACGTTATATACAGACAGTATTATAAAAGTCTATAATACAACAAATACTAACTACATATTCATACTTGTTACTTCTAAAAATATACATTTTGACAGTAATCAACTCGGTTATTACGTGTAAATTTAAATAAATAATCAACATTTGCCGCCGCTTAGATGTGTCGGAAGACCTGTAATTGCTTCCGGCTGGTATCTCAATGACATTCACGGAGAGTATAATTATATTACATGTTAGAAATAAAATCATTATTCTATACAATAAAATGCTCCAATTCTTACCTGCTTTGGTTTTAATCGCTTTAGGAGCTTTTACGGTCTTTACGACAACCAACAAATCCACGTATACGTTGCTGTTTACCTCTGAAAGATCAAACTTAAATTATCATGCACGTGCGATTCCATTAGTCGTCCGTAGTGAGTGATCAAATATTACTGGTATTGGTAATCTGTCGATTTACCTTAAACTCATGGTAAAGCTGAAGAGCTAGACCTAACACGCTTCGTTTCTTCTTCTTCTGCTTGGCATTATCTATCAAACCCGGCTTTTCTCCACTATGTCCAAACTTCAACATCCTTAGTGGTGAGTCCACTGGCATTTATCTTGCCTTCCAAGAACTAGCCAATGCTTCATAAGACGGCCAGGAGGAAATAGGCCCAAGGATTTGCCGACGAAAATTGAAAGGAAGCTGTAGGCATGTGTTAAGTATTTCCACTAGTTTGATATACTGGTGTGTGCAGAACTAAATAAAAACTAAAAACTAACCTTGAAGTTTCAGTACTTCACATAAACCGTGATATCCTGAAGGTTTTGTAGGTATATGGAGTAGGGGTAAATATGTGTGGAATGATTGACCATCATGAGTACTGACGTCGGACATACCCTCATTCAATGTCAAGTAAAAAGGCGAAGATACCTGAAGAAAATTCAAGATTACATTTTCATAACCATAATCATCAGCCTAAGAGATAAAAAAAATATCATTAAAAGTAATAAATTCAAAAAATCATGATCATTAGCCTGAAGACATACACAGTTGGGTAGAGGCTTCTCCCACAGAGCGCCAGAGTAGAGTAGTTGATTACTGGTGTTTGACTTATAACAGACTTAGTCTATCTATTACTATTATAAAATTGTTACCGTAATTTTCTTTAATCAAACAAAAAAATACTACTCAGATCCATTAATGGCTTCTGAAACCAAGTTGTTTATTTGTTTTTATGTTCGAGCTTCACAATAAGTAGATTTGGTCAAACTGTTACTGTCTTAAAAGTACTATTTCGACTACTACGGCATCAAAATCGGTCCAGTAGAATTGAAGAAGCCCCGTTTTAGTAACCGCCGTTAAGGTACGAGAGCTCAAGTAAAAGTGGTTCTATAAGTGACTCTATGGGTTTTTTTATATAAATCTATGATTGTTTCAGGATTTTTCTTGTAGCGGAAAACAGACTTCCACGCGGGTGGAGCCGTGGATAAAAGCTAGTAAAAAGATAATTAAATATGTTACGAATATTGAAGATTTAATTAAAGTCTGATAAAAAATTCAGAGATTAAAATATAATTTCAGCGTTTAAAAATTATCAGTACAGATTGAAAGGGGAAGTTCTGTTTCTTTCCCGATGTTATTGGGTTAAATGGCAGTTGTTTAGCTCTCCGCCCACGCCGACGATGTGTTGCTGTAGTACGCTCTCCGTCTAGGATGACATTAAAATGCTTATTACTCTGTTATTTTTGAACAAATTTTTATTTTGTTTTCGTTAGTGGAGTCTATTTATGGTCAGTTTTTGATGGTGGTGATGAGGTAATCTATACATATAATAAAATCGTAAACGGGACGTGTCTGTACATTGAGTATTTTTTTTTTCAAAAAAAAAACAATCCATACACATTTTACTTATGTTGCCGAAGCCAAAAATTTAGTTTTTAGAAATTTTGTATGTTTGTCTGTGCGTTTGCATAATTTCGCTCTTACTAAATGCCCACGCGGACGGAGTCGCGGGCACAGCTAGTAAACAACAATTAGTTAACTTGGATATTAACGCTTTTTGGCCTTTAGCATTTAACGTTTAAGTAGATATTCCAGCGGCAGACTTAAATAAATATCAATTTAAGCCGATATGCAAGAATTAGGCATTACAAGTATCATTAAAATACAACTATTCAAAATGAATTTTGAGAGCATTTAAACTGATATATTCCATGTGAAGTCTCGTAAGCGTAATTACTAACTGATATACGAGTATTATGATATTTTGATGCGAAACTCGTGGATTTCGGTGGAACGGATTGAATATTAATTTTTGCCATACATATGTCGTTCGTCCAATGGGTGGGTGACCTTTTTTAACGTAGAGATAAGTCTATAGGGACTACCGAAAATCATGAGGGTGGCTTGTGCGGCTTGTGCGGCATGTCAGACTCCTAAAAACTAAAAACGGGTGGTCTTCATCGACACGTTTGAAGTGCTTCCAGATCCATTGTTGATGTTCTATCGATGTTCCTCGGTGCCTTTTTGTTTTTAGCATTTCTTTGGGAGAAAGGGGTTACTTTAAGCTTGCTAGGTACCGTTCATGGACCATATACTTATGGGTAACTAACTGACGTGTATTAACCTAAAAGACAGGTTATATAATTGAATACCACATACCTGAGGCCTGAACATTTCGTTATTTCCACCTTTGACGCATATTTTTGGTGTCGTAATTTCAACTAAAACAAAACAGAAATTTATATGATAATGGTTATAGATTACTATGGTCTTCGGATTAGAAAAAAATAAGTTTCCCCTAGCTTTAGTTCCGTAAAAGGTGTAGATATTAAAACTTACCAACGTCTCCTACAAAGAATCTTTCATAGAAAGTCAGTATAAAATATTCTGAACCCCAAACATCAACGTTGATTGTGTCGATATCTGAATCACGTATAGTAAATGATGTAACACCTCTTGATTCACCATTTTTCTTTTTCTGTTTTAAAGTTCGAGGACTATTCTTAGCTATAATGATTCCTACTATGAGAGCGTTTTTAATTTTAACATTTAAAGCGTTAAGTTTCACTTTTTGAACTCCCGCCATTTTGTAAGAATTTTATTAATTAGTAGTATTAGAATAGTAGTTTATTTCGTCCATATGGACAGGTGAAGGAACAAAGCCATACTGCCATGTCTTGAGTAGTTATATTATTTACATACATAAGTCAATAAAATGCTGGTGTATCTCATTTTATCGCTTCTTGGAAGTTTTGACGTCAATACGACGAATACCACATTGACTAATGCGTAAGTTTCCGCAGACCTTTCGTCTTGAAAAAATAGGGTCACTTTGCTATGTCAGTCATAGATTTTTTCCAATGTTTCAATATTGTCTATGATTATTGACAATCAATACACAAAACAACACCAAATTTATATATTAAACATCACAATAAACTAATATAAAACATTAAAATAAAACTTGAATGATGCTTCACTCGAGTTGCCGCCAAAACTTTATTAAACTTATTCAAAAACTTATTCAACATCACTTTTCCCGCGAGGTAGTGCGGCTAATTCTTCTTTTTTTCTTTAGAATTCAGGNAACAACACCAAATTTATATATTAAACATCACAATAAACTAATATAAAACATTAAAATAAAACTTAAAGTGATGCTTCACTCGAGTTGCCGCCAAAACTTTATTAAACTTATTCAAAAACTTATTCAACATCACTTTTCCCGCGAGGTAGTGCGGCTAATTCTTCTTCTTTTCTTTAGAATTCAGCAAAACAAAACGGACGGCATAAGAAATGGCATTCTTTTTTTAAAACCGGTTACTTGCCTCATACACTTTTTAACCCCCGATGCATAAAGAGGGGTGTTATAAGTTTAGCATGTATTTGTATATCTGTGTGTCTGTCTGTGGCCTCGTAGCTCCACCAATTTTGATAGTTTATTTTTTGATAGTTGATGCGATTGAGATGGTTCTTAGCTATAATTTATGAAGATCGGTCCAGGAGTTTGGAGACCATCAGCTCATTTCCTACTTAACAAAAGGTTCTTTGTAACTTTAACTTGTCTAATTGATAGATATTTTGGCGTACTGTTACTTCGATACCTTGAGTTGATGATGCAGCATCAAGGAGTCTGCGGGATACCCAAATTCTCAACAAGTTGCAGCAAATATAGCGTGTTTGGTTTCATAAAAATAGTCTCAATAAGTATGTGTCGTGTTAGATAGATGATAATCGAGAATACTGAGAATGAGCGGATTTTGGCAAACAAAATCTTTTATTTCGGTTTTATGTTTAGTCCTGAAAAGTATTAACGTGAACGTGAAGACAGAGCATTGTTCGTAACATGTCTACTGATAAACAATTTAAACAAAAAATATACCGCTAGTGTTTTGTTAAAGTGAAGATAATATTATTGTTATGAAGACATAAGAATTTGAGAAAAATATATAACCACCTCAAATAAGACTACAAAGATTTATGAAAATTATATGGCTAGAGTGCGCGCATAAGATAACTCTGCGCGCGGTCGAAATTGGAACTAACCGAGCGTCGCCATGTTGTCGTTATGTCAGGTGTCTTTAAGGGTGTGCAGTTTTCCAAGTTTTTGTTCGTTTTCTAAGTAAATATTCCCCATCATCATGCCGAAAGTGATTAAAAGTGCTGGCAGGAATATTATTTTAAAGGTCAAACGCGTTTGTGAAGAAGAACGACATCGTAACGGGCCTGTCGCTTATTTGACAGGTAATTTTAGGGTTGCCAGAGCATTCAAATTACCCATATTCAGTGGGTATAATT
>WUAW01026803.1:144-15177 GCA_017165845.1 Thaumetopoea pityocampa | reverse complement strand
CGATATCGTCGATATCGATATACAGAGATATGCGAGTTCAAAACTTTAAACTGCTCCCCTGTAAAGTAGCCATTTCGTACATGTGTCGGTATGTTCTGTATTATTAATATTCTGTATTATATTGTCATTTACACGTAGTTTAAATGTCATTGTATTAATGTCAAAAAATAAATGTCAATATTCACGTAAAACCATCCACAAATTCATTATCAAAATATTCCCTTAAAGAATAAAATGCTTTATTAACCGGTAAATTGACAGTTCCCTTAACGCCATAGCTAACTTATTAAAATTATTATATATTCAATGTAATTAATTTTAATTCTGATAAAATTCTTTCCATAGATGAATCCCCTTCAGACGTTACCTGTTTTCAAGGACAGAGAACTAGTGCTTTATGATAGGTAAGTGTTGATAAACTATTGAATACGTTCAGGACTCTGATGCTCGTGAACACAAAAGTCACAACGTGATTTTAGAACATTAGAGAGACGAGGGAATCGACACAATTCAGAAATTTAAAAAAAATATTCCACATGGGTATATTTTTGTTTTGTAATGTTTAATTCTTTGTAGTGATTCAAACCCGACATAAAAAAAACTAGAAGCGTGGCACTGGCAAGTATTTTTATCTGATAACGTCTGTGAGTTATTTCAGCAACGCGATCTGCTCGTACTTGGCGTCACGATACTGCGACAGCCGTCGTCTCCTGCCGCAGGACCCTGGAGGGCGAGCGCTCACCGATCAGTTTCTGCACTTCAATAGCAGCATTCTGTATCCACGATACCGCGCCGCTGCGGTTAGTAAGACAGTTGTGTTCAATTTTAAATAGGCCAGGTTTCTCTGTTACCTCCATGCTATGATTAAACCACTGCTCGTTTTTGTCTTTTAAAACTAATGAGAAAATTTATTAGTATGGTATAACTTGGACAATTTTAACTATATTGTATGTGAACTATTTGTGTAAATTTTATTGACAATTTTAACTATATTGTAGGTATTATTTGTAATTCATGTACGGTCTACATTGTAGACACCAATTTACTTAATGGAGAAGGAAAACTTCGTGAGGAAACCTGCATGCCCGCATACATGGGTGTGTGAAGTCTACCAACCTGCACTAGGCCAGCACGGTAGACTACGGCTTAATCCCCCTCCTGATCAGGGGAGGTCCGTGCCCCTGTAGTGGGGACGATATGAAGTGGGGATGATAATGGGCACTTAGTGGATTGGTGGTCTAGTGGTACTAGACACGACTCAAGATTCGTGGGTTGTGGGTTCAATTCCAGTCCCGTACCACTGAATTATTTTTAATACATGTAAGGTCTACATTTTAGACACCAATGTACTCAACGGAGAAGAAAAACTTCGTGAGGAAATTTTTATGCCTGCATGGTATCGTGAAATCTACCAATCTGCACTAGGTTAGCGTGGTAGACAATGGCTTAATTACCTTCCTGATTAGGGGAAATCCGTGCCCTTGTAGTGGGGATGAATATTGACCTTTATTGAAGTGTGATATTATTGTTTTCAGTATCCAATTTTGTACGAAAATTGTAACTTCGTAATGCCACAACAAGTGTGCGATATTGAAACTGCCTATAATGATATGGAGAAAATGTTGTCGGGGCGAAGCTGGTTCGGTGGCTGTTGGCCCACCCTCGCAGACATCGTTTTCGCTTCTACAGTCAGCACTTTACATGTTCTCGTACCGATAGATGAGCTAAGGTTAATTTTGTCACGTTTTTATTTTCTTAATTTTAAACTATTCAAAGTAATGGCTGCTTTTGAATCATTTTTATCATTCATTCAACTAAGTTTACTGCCTAACGTAGGCCTCCCTTTTTGACGCTACCTTTCGGCTGTTTTCCCCGATTTTCACGGGAAGCAATGGTACGACGTAGATAATAGCGTGGCAGCCCTCTGAATATTTTTTTCTTTTGCAGATATCCTCGACTGTCAAGTTGGCTTTTTCGCATTTCCGAAGAATTATTTTATATTACAGCAAACAAAAAAGGACTAGGCGAGTTTTCAAGACGAATAGGCGAGTTAACGGAATTACAAAAGTCTTAATTTTAATAACATTTACAGTATTGTGATAATGAAATTAAAAAAAAAATACTTTGTCGAAATCAGATCGTGGCTGTCTATGTGACGAGACAACGTTTACGTGTCCACGGACTTCTGTCAGAAGACGGGCTCTTGCGGAAACGTAGTCCTACATGAAGAAATTATTTCAATTTTAAATTCTAACATTAATAAATGTTATTATGCATCTTGTATTTTGTGATAAACAAGATTATTTTCATCTAAAGTAATAGACATAAAATTACGCCATTTGCTTTCGTAGTGTGTTTGAAAAATATATTTACTTTTAGAATATATTTTTATTGTTTGTTGATACAATAAAACATGTTTAAATCAAACAACTATATTTTATTAGTAGTACAAGAAAAAGTTAAGAAAAAAAAATTATAACTGCTTTCATTAGTAAAAGATATTATTAGTAAAAGGCCTCTTCTGACTTTGATAGCACACGTTCTTTTATTTTATGTTTCAGCTTTTAATGGTAAATAGAATTAACTTTTAATGGTATATTTTCATACAGCAGTTTTCATGTGTTGCAAGTTTTCGGGAGCTGGTTCTCGTCTTTTTTATTAAACTGATAAAAAAATTACTACAGTGGATGGAAATGATGAAAAGTCCTTGAGGAATTTTGGCGGTAACCAGAATTAAGTTTCACTTGAAGTTTAATTTTTGTGTTTTATCTCATTGCTTGAAATCTAATTTGCTATTATTTTGTCTATCACTTATTGAAGTGTTAGACAAAATAACAGCATTCATTGGATCATGAACAATATTGAACCATTGGATTAAAACTATGACTAAAATTGCAGTGACCGTATATTTTCAACGCAGTAAACCTGCGGGTATTTCCGCCTAGTTAACATGATATTCATCACATTGATGTCAAAACTTCCAAGAAGCAATAAAATGAGGCACACCAGCATTTTATTAACATGTGAATGTTATAATTATGTATATAAGATACATCTGATATGTCTGTATGGAATTGAATCCCCTTGGCATTATTTAAAAAAATACTTGAAAAGAAATGATGGAATATCCCTGTCTTCTGTCAACTTGACATGTGTGTTTGTCATGTCTTGGTCGTCGGTCGCTCGTAAATAATTTGTTTAATGTGGAGTAGGGATGGGTGTAGATTGCTCGACGCAATTAATTAAATAGAAGATCAAAGACTGCTCTCTATTGTTTACGCGAAGTTCACAGGGGAAACGTGACGAGTTCGTCGTAGATTCTCACCAAACGTAAAGAAAGTGTATCAAGTGAAATTTCTGTCCTCACATCATCATGAGTTTCCGTCAGCGTTAGAGGCTCTTATCATTATCATGCCAGTGTCGTATTAATACTCAATAAACTCGCATTACATTACGTTAACCTAATTTTATGGTTACGTTTTTAATTGATTTAGTTTGAAAAGTTTCGAGGATTCATTCAAGAGTTGCGCTTTGGTGATGTCGAGATTTCAGGCAAACGATACAATGCCAAAGTTTGGGCATGTGACGGACCTACGCGAGCAGTGGCTCGTGCGTACTGATGGAGCACTCGCTCACCGATTACAGGACCGCGAAATATCTTCGCATTTATGCGAAAATAGATTCAGGAATCAACAAATTCGTGAGGACTTTCCAGTAGCACTCAGTGAACAAAGAGATATAGAGCATGAGGTACGACTCCTGGAGCTATCTAAGCATAGACAAGCACAGATAGATGCCGAAATTGCAAGAGAGATGGCTGAAATTAACTTGCGAAAGTGTCGACGTCAACATAACAATGATATGATACAAGAGCCGAGCTCCTCCCGTACAGCACTCCCTGCACCACTCCCCACTCCTAATGATGAGCTGGACCCTCAAGAACTAGGTTTGTCGCCAGGTGAATTAGAAGAAATGAAGAGAAGGTTGGAACAGGAGGAGAAAGATGCGAGACTTGCTAGAGAATTAAGCCACGAGGATAATAGCCAGGATGCCCTGTTAGCAGACATGCGATGTGCGGTTGAAGCACAGGATGGGGAACTGGCACGGTTATTACAAGAAAGAGAGTACAAGAAGCTACAGAGAGCCAAAGAGAAAGCTCGACAAAAAGCATTATTGAAAAAGCAACAACGATTGGCAGCACAGCATCATCAAGAGAATGAGATGAATGTGGCACCACAAGCTACATTATGTGATGCATATAGCAATCCTAGAGACATGATACGTGAAAACCGCCTCCGTCTATGTAAGTCTGTAGACTCTGATTTAAATTATGTTGAGCCTTTTGAGAAGGAATCTATTCAGTCAAAAGCCAGTGCATTGCAGTCCTTGGAGATTTCTAACCTGTATTACAAGCAACAAACTGAAGCTGGAACTTCAACCAACATCTCAAACATATCACATGCTCATACAAGGTCATTTGATGATAAACCAACACAGAATCATGTTCCGATGCAACACAGACAACCACCACTACCACCAACAACAAGTAAGAAGCCAAGGTTTCCAGATCCAGTTTCTATAAGGCCTGCATCACACTACCCTACAGACAAACCTTTAGATGCAGAGAACCTCTCCCGAGGGAATATCCCACACAGTTATAGTGAGAATAATAACCTGTACAGTTCAACATACCCACCTGATCTGACTCCACCGCATTTAAATAATGATAGAATTGATTCGACGAAAAGACTATCAGTTATATCAGATATAACTGCTGAAGGCTTGGCAAAAAAGAAGAGTAAGCAGGCCAACATTAATAAAAAACGAAAAGGATGCAAGATCCAGTGAAGATTCACATCTTTAAAGAATTGATGTCAATTTGTGGTTAAAAAAGTGGACATATCAATTTGTGTCCTCATGTCAAGAGTTCATATTACTTTTAGGTATGTTAAGTCAATTTTATTTGAGTCTGAGTAATTTAAATGTGTTTTTGCTATTGGATACATCATTTATAGCTGTTAGTGACAGAAATGCAGCACTTCATAGATAACAAACATTGTTACTGCTTGTTTATAGCAGACTAGATAAGCAGCCATCACCTCTGTTGGTAAAATGTTGTTTGTGATTAGTATTTTTATATAGAGTGTTCAGTATATGCATAGTAGTTACTATAATATGTTTTAAAATAGCAAATACAAAATTTATTTTTCATATCTGTTCTAGACTCTCTAGAAGATACGTTTTGGATGTCACTTTGTTTTGAATGGACAAATTAGAAGCAGTATATTATGGCATTTGTGGCTCAAAGCTTGAATGTTTTGATACACATTGACTTTATAGTCAGTAAATATGTTAAAGACGAAAATAATATTTTATGTGTTATATCACAGAGGTACCAGCAATTGCATTAATTCAGGCATTATTTAGTGCAGTAAAATAATTATACATTTTTCAGTAAGTTAATTAAATTCAATAAATTACACAATATTTAGTATATTAAATTAATAAATATAAACAAATCATTCCAGTTATACTTTTGTAAATCTGTTAATTAAAAAAGCATAATAGAAATTAAAATATTCTTATAAAAAATAATGTATTTCCTGCAAACATTATTAATAAATAGTGTTATTATATTGGTATAAAAATGAGTAAACTCAGTGTAATTATCACCACAAATATATATAATGAGGGTAGTAATTGTTTATCTTTTTCAATTTGATGTTCTGAACAGTGTAATAAAAAATCCTTCAAGTCTGCATAATGAATAACTTTTGCATCATCAGCACTCCTAAATACATTTTTATTGCAAATTCTAACCATGATAAGGGTGACTTGGCGATTAGAAATGTCATTCTAAAACATTTTTTTCGTTTCTATTAGCATTAACGATTGTAGAAAGTCAACTTGGCTAGGGGGGCTGTTCTCTTATTGTATCTTAACTATTGTGCGAAGGAAAAGTTAGCTTTATCTCCCAGTATATTCTGAATTCTGAGGTTTATCCATAATAATATCACATATCTTCTATTACATTATGTTTGGGCAATTGTTGAGATTTGACAGATGAATATACCAGTTCAATATAAAGGGGAAGATGCTATTTTAAAGGATTCCCAAAAAATCTTACCATGACTAAATAAACATTTTTTTTGAATTTCAAATATATAGCGTAGTATCTATGACTGATGAAAAGATGTATGAATGTGGATGAGGCGAAAATGCTGTGTCAAGATAGAAATATGTAGTGAACTAATCTCTATAATAATAATAATTATAATCTCTACCTACTCCCGAGAGATATTGGCATGTGTGTATGTATGTCTTCTTTCATTATATTGCTGCTCGAATATTTATACAGGTGCTTTTAGGAATTGAATCTATATATATTACATACGTAGTTTATTTTGACTCATTATAAGTGACTACTAGTTTTTTATGTGTTAATATATAAGTATCATTCTTCACTTAACAAATATTAAAATTCTGCCACTAATCGTCTGCCGCTGAAAGGTCTATGTAATTTAGTTCGTCAACAGTAGTCTGATTAACGTATTTTATAAAAGCCGAGCGATAGTTAGAATTACACTGAAATGATGCTATAACGCAATTTCGAATTGTTACAGTAATTAACGCTCATCGTTTTGACGATGATGACGTGCAAGGGGTCCACGCCAACTGACAAAAACACATTTGAAGTTAATAAATTTACAAACATTTCATATTAACTACGCTTTGGGGGTCTACCCAAAAAGTAAAAAAACATTAAGTTCTGTTTTAGTGTATCGTATTGCTAAACTATTGTAAAATACGTAATCAGTTTACCATTAGACCGACTGCGTAATACATGACACTCACGTTCACGATTATTCCACATACGTATATCGATAAAAATTACACACGTCTAACTTATGTATTACAAAAGTTACACACGTCTAACTTATGTATTACAAAATTTTAATCATTTCAAAGCTCTAGTCTCCAATTAGTATTGAAAACTTCAGAAAAGTGTGAACCATTATCACAATACTAAAATTATCAGAGCTCCCCAATCTATTTGTTGTCGTCAAACGTTTGAACGATTGTTGTTGTGAGAATTTTTTTACATATATCCCGTTATTTATATATAATAGTAAATAAATAAACAGATGATATACATACACACATACACTCACGGCGATATCCCATAAGGGTAGGCAGAGACCATAGTATATACTACATACATACATACAGTTACGCCTCTTTCCCATTGGAGTAGGCAGAGACTTCTTTCCACCTGCTACGATCGTTAAATGCAGCAGAGTGGCTATCCGCAGCCAACATTTTGCCCCCGCGGGCAACGAGGCATGTCGGGTAGCGAATCACGACGCCGCCATTTTATAAGGTTAAAATGTTAAAGTTCCTCATTGCGTTCCCGTGAATTAATGAAGAGGAAAGGAAAAAGGATTAGGTAGGAAAGGTGTATTGAGCAAGGAATATGGAATTTTGGACTAGGATTATACGATATAAGATACTACTATCTCGGAAGGAGTAGGAAGAGGCAGTAGTAGCTCGGGAGGCCGGGGACGCTTACCCGTATACTTAAGTCTATTTGCCGGAGAGGCTAAAAGACTAAGCACTTCCTGACTTTATACAACAGATGATATCACTAATGTTGATTATATTTGTATCAACTGTTGTTATTTTATATTGATTGACAATATACGTTTGGAAGGGTGAGGTTTGGAATGCAATAGGTGATAAGGCGTCCAATTTACGTGAGATATAATTTGACCGATAAACCACTGTTTGGGATGAGCTTTCTCCTTCATTTTATTTTTACGAAACTTTCAAAGCTACAGAATGCGTAAAGACGAAATCCATCGTCGTCGTATGCAGCACATTTCTTATTATCATTATACTGAAAACGTGTCTAATGTCATTCGAAAATCTTTGCCAATAGATTCTTGAAACCTTCCAAGATGGCTGGCTGGTTTAATGTTCAAGAAACTTATTCCACTCGGAAACTTCACAGTTACTTAAAAAAAAAAAATCCAAGAGGTATTTAGTATTTGATGTCTTCTGTAGCTTCAAAGTGTCTTCGAATATACTAATTTTTATCCAGACTGTATTAACTTTAAATACCGGGTTCATTATAACATCGTGTAATAATTATATTTCAGAAGCGACAAAGAATTTTCAGACGCTGCATATGTGCAATCATATAGAACAAATTCCAATATTTGGAGTGCTCACGATCATACTATCTTAACACTTTGCATGCGGGCACAGTTTTCCAAGTATTTGAACGTGTAGCGGGCAAATCCAGGTTTTTCGCGTGCTAGTCAATTTGATAATTTACGAATGTTATTGATATGAAGAAACTTAATTTCGTAAATAAAAGATTGACTGGTTAATTACACATAATTTTATTCGCGATTTTCGTAAAAATGTCCATTTTACTGATAATTAGTATTTAATTATTGAATGGTACAGTGCAAATCTATTTTCAAAATGGGTAAAAGGCTCTGGTACAAAATGGTAAATAAGCCAGTAGACAAAATGGTAAAATTTAAAAATAGGATAGCGCAAGTTCCTTCAAAGCCACCGAATGCAGTTTATTGTGCAACAGAGATTACAGTCTCCCGCTTTTAACGTTCGTTCTTTTTCGGACTGTGATCACAGTCTCCCGCATGCAATGTGTTAATATGACGGCATGCCCCCATCCTTGCATTGCTTTCAGGATCTCCTAGTTTTTCCTCTAGAATCTGGAAAGAAAACTATAGAATTCGTCTAGTCTAGTTGTTGATTCAGAAGGGGCTACTGTAAGTGCTATCATGATAATTTTGAATGCTACTAGGTCCGGCTACACGCGACATTTTTGACAATAATTCATATTGCTCATCAATATAGTAATAATATTACTAATTACAATTAATATTATGTGTGCGGGCCTTAAGAGTAAATAATTTCGTTAATAGTGCCTCGGTGGAATGTCACGAACCAGTTCTGGTATTGTGAATGAGTCATAGGTACAGAGGTTTGGATGCAGCAAATACCAATCATACTTTGTTTTTTTTTATTTGTTCATTGTGTTAAGTCGTAGTTATTTTTTAATATACTTTTTATTGTACTTGTAATATCGTTTAAATTCGATTAACGGGCAACAAAAGCATAACAGTTGTTGGGAGCTGATTATAATTCGGGAGTCATTTGACGTAATGCCTCAAAAGGGAATTGACATTACAATCTAAATTGTTTTAGTAGTTTGTTTACGCTTAGCGTTAGATAAGCATTGAAAACAAACAACTACTATCAAACGGTGCTTATTTTAACGTTTTGTGCTTGCGTTTACTTTTAAATGTTATATGAAAAACCTTTACAGCGCTCCAAGCGGATACTAGGAATATTAAATAGTATAGCCTATGCAAGACCGACACGAGACTTACCTGGTTCCGATCCTACACCAGTAAATCAGGTTTTAGTAGTGTTACAATACTAAGACAAGACTCACTCTTGGTCTTGCACTAGTAAATCAGGTTTTAATATTGGTATCGTTCTTACACGTAATGTAAGAGGCCTAATTACTACTTATCGAACTAGGTTCTTATCAAGTGACAAAGTAGGGGTGTTCAGTGTTTATATAGAACTAGCTGAAACCTGCGGCTTCGCTATGTGGTGGTGATGGCATTCTTGGTATCATATTTATCTTTCTGCTAGTGTTGCATGCAAGACCAAGAATGTGTTTTGGGCAACCCTAGAACTAAATAGGTATACAAATTTTATACGTCAGTTCTAGCGTTCTTCGAGGATACAAGGTCATAGCAGAACTACAGATGGGTCATAACAAAAATTAATTTTTAATTGCTACAAGCGAAACTGTATTAAAATGACTTACGTACGCGTTGTAAGACTGCTCTATTCAAAATAGCTTTGGTTGTTAATTGGAGGTAAACTGTGTAGTGCATCCGCGACCTAATGGTTGGGAATTCTAATTGAACGTGACTGGAAATTTAAATGATATTACAGGCTCTAAAATGCAGAAGCACCTGCATAAACTAATGAGTTATTTTATTGTTGGGCCATTGTGTGCCTTTTAATAGATGTAAGTTGATAGTAAAACATTCCATTCTATTTAACTTTGTAAACGACTATTCGAATATTACGTAATAAATCTCGAAGAAATCTTATTAACCCTATAAATAATCTCTTACGAAACTTAAGGATTTTAAGAAGGTTACATTTTGTATGTGAATGTGTTGTTTTTTTTATACTGCAGCCTCAGATATAAAAAAAAACATCCAAAAAAGTGTTGTTTGACCCTTGTGAACATGCAGTCACTCTTGTATAACTGTTTTGTTCATAAATTTCTGCGCTGTTCCCAATCTTCAGCATCTTTTGAGTTAAGTCAATATTTATCATTTGACCATATAACTAATACAGTTTATTTTGGTTAGTGAACGCTGTCTTTATGTCTCGTATGTTCATTAGAAGAAATCGAGTACTACGTTAATTTATTTCTTCCTCTTAAAACCCACAACAGACAATGTTCTCGGAAAGGTTAAATACTCGCAAGGTCGAGCTTTTATATAAAAGTTATCTGATACAACTCGGTGTCGCCAAAAGTGGTCGGGAGAAATTGATTCGCGTTTCGTATCTAGTAATGTTTAATAGACCTTTCCAATAAATAGATCTTATTACAGTTTTTTACATTTACAGAATAATAATACTATGTTAATTCAAAACTATGTTTTATATATCTGAATTGACTGTAACAAAGTCCTGTGAGTCTAAGAACATTTACTCCGATGTCTTGCCCAATCTGAGGCAAACCTCTGTAAGTGTACTTAGAATACCGATAATATTGAATGTTAGATTCCTACCCTCAGTCGGCGACTGTGGCGAAGTCATTGCGTTTTGTACTTAAAATCTTGCAAATTATAAGACTGATTATGATTTGAAGCTTATCTTGGTGCTACTTTTGGAGAATCGATAGATAAGCCTACATATATAGAAAGATAAAAGAAAACTTTGTTATTTGACTTTAATCAATATATACAGTTGTAAACTCAAAATATATAACACAGATGAAAGAGCTCTGGTAGTCAAGTCAACAAGCTTTTGTATTGCCAAAACACAGTGTATTTTTTAAAGTATTTGGCTGCTGAGAGATTAAATAATCCGGCTCTAAGTAAGAGTACCATCTACATATCGAGCTTCTAAAACTAATAACACCGTCGGCTCTAAAGCGCAGTAGTAAACACAAGTACCCTCTAGTGTTCGTTATTTCTATTTTTATAATAAAATTAAGAACTTAGGTATCTATAATCTAGATCACGAGAGCTGATAATGACCAATGCGTGTACATAGTGTACCCTAGTTGAATTGTTCTCGGGGATATTGGTATCAATTCTGATGTAACACAACTTAAACTATATTTAGACTCCCTAATCTTTTTATAATGCCAAACACTAAAAGGAGATAGCCAATATTTTTAGCGAGTACTAACCTACATTTCTGTTAAACGGTACAAAAACATTTTTACATATGCCTATATAAAATGTGCCTTTTTGTGTATCTTTAGTCGGCGCGTTTCGAGGTCGCGTCTAAATCTCTTAATTTTGACGTGTCTAAACAAAAGTGATAGCACCAAAATTGTAGCTATCTCGTTTTGGTGTTTGACATTAGAAAAAGATAGGGAGAGACTAAATTTAGTTAAGTTCTGTTACCGCAGAATTAACACTATTGTATTTATTTTTAGTGTAAACGAGTCAGACGTAACAAGTTTACATCTTCAATCTGGTCGCATTACAAATCTTAACTAGTCTGGAACTCAAACAGCAGATAATTTATCTAATTTCTTGCTTATCGAAGTCTATGACCACGATTGTAACGTCGAACTAGTTGAAATTTAAAGAGACCAAGCGTTAAGGTTAGTATCTTGCAAACTGGTTTGGTTGCTTAGCAGCATTTGGAATACTCCATAGATTTAATGGGGCACACCGTAGATTTAATGGGGCTTTGAATTCGTTTATTAATTTAATCTCTGCGTAACTGTAAATGCCCCTAGAAAATTTTGAGCCTTTCTCTAATTATCCAGATTAAATTAAGACTATTTATAATGTAGTACATACTCATAACTTCTATATGACAATAGATCTTATTCATTATTTTAATTATTCAGTTGAGGATGATGATAGTTTTAATATCAGCTCTCGTGATATATAGTAAAATTAAGCTTTAACACATTGTATGGCCTTTAACGTGCCTTAATGGAACCGAACCAAACTCGAATATTTATATACTTTTATATTGTTAAATGTAATCATTAATTACTTAGGGTATAATTTAATTTAAAAACTTTTTAATTAACGGTTCAGAATTGATTGATTGTAAACAATAATAAGAGATTCCGATGGATCAAGATCCTATGGACGGATCATTGTGAATTGAAAAGCTCATTGAAATCGAATGTCGTTGTTAATATCGAATTATGTTACAATGACTTATTAATTCGTCTACAATTCAAAGTTCCGAATTAGCGTGAATTTTCCAATTTGCCAACTATAGCGAACTATTCAGCAGAACATAATGTTGCTAATTGCCAGCAATCTGAAACGAAAAAAAGACAATTTGACGTTTTGAGTGGAATGTGGGTAGTTGTAAACGTGATCTCGTCCGCATACTTTTATTACTATCAAAGGGTAGACTTATATTTTATAAAACTGAGAAAAAAAATGATGTGCATATTTATATTGGTTAAATGCTGATTGCGTTTATTTCGTGGCCTTCTTTAAGCCAACAAGCAGCCGTTAAATTTGTAAATAAAGTCTCTGATACGCAGTTAAAGCCACGTAATCGTTAAATTACATCTGTCGTTTACTGGACATGTTCTATGTGGCCAGTTACACAATCGACTGATTGACAGTGATATAAACCGTTGTGTTAATACAGATAAGCATTTAAACTCGTCTGCACGGCAATTTTAACAGATGTTTTACAATAATATTATAACGAGCAATTGTATGTTTTAATACCTAAATATAAGTGTCGGTGCACACGGGCTTCAGATTGCGGACGCAGTAAGTAAACTGTGAAATTTTACAGAATTTTTTTTTTTTTTTACTAGAATTGTCTTGAGTGCTTCAAGCGGATACTCAGAGAATATCGGCACCATTTATCGTATACATTTCAATACTGAGTCTATAACATATTTGATGTTGGCATATCATAGTTTAGTTTCTATTATCTATCTGAATAATTGGTTTCATGTACAGTAAAATCAGCTTGGAGATGTATTTTTGAGTTTGTTCTAGTGTACGGTCAGCAGAAAAATGAATAAACAAATACATTTTATATATAACATTTTTTTTATTTTTATAGGTAGGTACTTAATATTATATATATTAAACGTAATTTAATATGTATAACTTCTAACGCTGTTTATAAGCGAGTGATCCGAGAGTGCGAGGCGCGCGATAGCTAGCGCAAACTGGTTTATACCGGTTTTAGTCACTATGTGTAAACACTACTACCAACTCAACGTCTCCAAGCTGATTTATCTGCAACGCTATATACAATCTAATATGAAGAAATTAAAAAAAAATGAGTAATATTTTCTACTTCGTTGCGTCTATTTCTCATTATTTTATCAGTTATGACTATCGAAATACCACAATGTGGGTATGCAGCGCAACAGTTTCCGGATGTTCTGTAATGTGTGTAATTTTAGTATAAATGATTATTTCTTTTATCTGAATAAAAATGTCCTTGATTTGAAACAGATGTGTTTTTTATTTAAATGTAAATATTGAAGACCTGTCGAAGCACGCCGTTGTTTTAATGGGTACGAACCCCGCATTTAGTCGTATCTGTGCCCATATTGCGGCGAAGTGCGTTAGCATAATCACTCTTAGCGATTGATTATGAATAATATAAAAAATAAGTCGTATACTTTCGATGAAAACTGGTTCAGTGATTCTATTATTTGTCACAACTGGTCATGGGTTCAAATCCCAGTAAGGATTAAATTTGTGTGATGAGCTTGAATGTTTGTACCTGAGTCACCGTCATCATATCAGCCTACAGACGTCCACTGCTGGACATAGGCATCCTTTAAAGAACACCACACTGAGCAGCTATGAGTCGCCTCCATCCACCGATTATCCGCGACCTTCATCAGGTTATCGCTCCACCTAATGGGGGCTCTACCTGCTTTCCGGTTCGGGGTCGCCACTCCAGTACTTTAGGACCCCAGCGTCCATCGGTTCAGCGAGCTATGTGCCCCACCCACTGCTACTTCAGCTTTGCAATACTTTGAGCAACAATCGGCAACTTTAGTTTTACTACGGATTATTTCATTGAGGATTCTGTCTCGGGAAATTTCGAGCATAACTCTCCATTGCTAGCTGTGCGACCTTGAACTTTCTTATAAGGCCCGTAGTCAGTGTATCCAAGTTATGGATATTTATCTATATAAAAAAAGAATATCGTTATCCAGTACCCAAGACAAAGGGAATTCTACTTTGTGTCTAGTTTGATGTGTGTAAAAAACTTTCCACAATATTACCATACCTATAGTATTACTTCATTATCCTGTTATTCAATAAAAATCTACTGCGATCTCCCAGATTCCTGCCAAGCGTGGTTTAAGATTATCGCAAATCCCCCTTTTTTTAAGAAGGAGGCCTTTGTCCAGCGATGGAGTTTCAAAGACGGATGATGACGATAATGACGAAAGTACAAATAACCATATGAGATTAAAAAAATAAACTTTGTTTCGAAAATTACACAAGCGCATTTCAATTTTATTTGTATGTCATCGGTGTAGGTACGTAGTAGGTAATTAGGTAGGTCATAATGTAAACAAAAGTTTGGGGGTAGGTTTTAAAAAATAAAATGCAGGTTTCAGTATTCCTTGTGCATATATTACAACCGATTACTAATTCAAATAAAATAATTTGAACATTCTGGCAATAAACTCAAGGGTTATTCTTTTATAAAGCGTAATCATAATTAGATGTTTAATAATTTCTAGTTGGTGCGTTTTTTTTTTTT